>JAWNNV010000141.1:0-122563 GCA_035044485.1 Scaptomyza reducta | reverse complement strand
TTTTAGTCGTGGCTCGATCTCAATAATAATACTGCATTCATGGTTGGAAATGTTTTTTTTTTTTCGAAATTCATGTGAAAACTTTCCGAACCTATAACTTTGTCAAATTTTTCTGAACCTATAACTTTGACAACACTTTCCAAACTTATAACTTTGTCAAAACTGAACGGATTTTTAAAAGGAAATGCGTTTTAGTCGTGGCTCGATCTCAATAATATTACTGCATTAACGGTTGGAAATTTTTTTTTTTTTCGAAATTCATGTCAAAACTTTCCGAACCTATAACTTTGTCAAAACTTTCCGAACCTATAACTTTGTCAAAACTGAACCGATATTCAAAAGGAAAGGCGTTTTAGTCGTGGCTCGATCTCAATAATAATACTGCATTCATTGTAGGAAATGTTTTTTTTTTTCGCAATTCATGTCAAAATTTTCCGAACCTATAACTTTGTCACAACTTATCCGATTTTCAAAAGGAAATGCGTTTTAGTTTTTTTTTTTTAATGTACTGTCCGTTAGTACATCTACGTCCAATAATATAATATAGTCGTGGCTCGATCTCAATAATTAAACCGCATTCATGGTTGGAAATATATATATTTTTTTTTTTGAAATTCATGTCAAAACTTATAGAACCTTTCCGAACCTATAACTTTGTCAAAACTTAACCGATTTTCAAAAGGAAAGGCGTTTTAGTCGTGACTCGATCTCAATAATAATACTGCATTCATTGTTGGAAATGTTTTTTTTTTCGAAATTCATGTAAAACTTTCCGAACCTATAATTTTTTTCAAAACTTTCCGAACCTATAACATTGTCAAAACTTTCCGAACTTATAAATTTGTCAAAACTGAACCGATTTTCAAAAGGAAAGGCGTTTTAGTCGTGGCTCGATCTCAATAATAATACCGCATACATAGTTGGAAATGTTTTTTTTTTCGAAATTCATGTCAAAACTTTCCGAACCTATAACTTTGTCACAACTTATCCGATTTTCAAAAGGTCGTGGCTCGATCTCAATAATAATACTGCATTCATGGTTGGAAATGTTTTTTTTTTCGAAATTCATGTGAAAACTTTCCGAACCTATAACTTTGTCAAATTTTTCTGAACCTATAACTTTGACAACACTTTCCGAACCTATAACTTTGTCAAAACTGAACGGATTTTTAAAAGGAAATGCGTTTTAGTCGTGGCTCGATCTCAATAATAATACTGCATTCATGGTTGGAAATGTTTTTTTTTTTCGAAATTCATGTCAAAACTTTCCGAACCTATAACTTTGTCAAAACTGAACCGATTTTCAAAAGGAAATGCGTTTTAGTCGTGACTCGATCTCAATAATAATACCGCATTCATAGTTGAAAATGTTTTTTTTTTCGAAATTCATGTCAAAACTTTCCGAACCTATAACTTTGTCACAACTTATCCGATTTTCAAAAGGAAATGCGTTTTAGTCGTGGCTCGATCTCAATAATAATACTGCATTCATGTTTGGAAATGTTTTTTTTTCGAAATTCATGTGAAAACTTTCCGAACCTATAACTTTGTCAAATTTTTCTGAACCTATAACTTTGACAACACTTTCCGAACCAATAACTTTGTCAAAACTTAACCGATTTTCAAAAGGAAAGGCGTTTTAGTCGTGGCTCGATCTCAATAATTAATACTGCATTCATGGTTGGAAATGTTTTTTTTTTTAAATTCATGTCAAAACTTTCCGAACCTATAACTTTGTCAAAACTTAACGATTTTCAAAAGGAAATGCGTTTTAGTCGTGGCTCGATCTCAATAATAATACTGCATTCATGGTTGGAAATGTTTTTTTTTCGAAATTCATGTGAAAACTTTCCGAACCTATAACTTTGTCACAACTTATCCGATTTTCAAAAGGAAAGGCGTTTTAGTCGTGGCTCGATCTCAATAATAATACTGCATTCATGGTTGGAAATGTTTTTTTTTTTCGAAATTCATGTGAAAACTTTCCGAACCTATAACTTTGTCAAAACTTAACCGATTTTCAAAAGGAAATGCGTTTTAGTTTTTTTTTTTTGAATGTACTGTCCGTTAGTACATCTACGTCCAATAATATAATATAGTCGTGGCTCGATCTCAATAATTAAACCGCATTCATGGTTGGAAATATATATATTTTTTTTGAAATTCATGTCAAAACTTATAGAACCTTTCCGAACCTATAACTTTGTCAAAACTGAACCGATTTTAAAAGGAAAGGCGTTTTAGTCGTGGCTCGATCTCAATAATAATACTGCATTCATAGTTGGAAATGTTTTTTTTTTCGAAATTCATGTCAAAACTTTCCGAACCTATAACTTTGTCACAACTTATCCGATTTTCAAAAGGTCGTGGCTCGATCTCAATAATAATACTGCATTCATGGTTGGAAATGTTTTTTTTTTTTTCGAAATTCATGTGAAAACTTTCCGAACCTATAACTTTGTCAAATTTTTCTGAACCTATAACTTTGACAACACTTTCCGAACCTATAACTTTGTCAAAACTGAACGATTTTCAAAAGGAAATGCGTTTTAGTCGTGGCTCGATCTCAATAATAATACTGCATTCATAGTTGGAAATGTTTTTTTTTCGAAATTCATGTCAAAACTTTCCGAACCTATAACTTAATGTCGTGGCTCGATCTCAATAATAATACTGCATTCATAGTTGGAAATGTTTTTTTTTTCGAAATTCATGTGAAAACTTTCCGAACCTATAACTTTGTCAAATTTTTCTGAACCTATAACTTTGACAACACTTTCCGAACCTATAACTTTGTCAAAACTGAACCGATTTTTAAAAGGAAAGGCGTTTTAGTCGTGGCTCGATCTCAATAATAATACTGCATTCATAGTTGGAAATGTTTTTTTTTTTCGAAATTCATGTCAAAACTTTCCGAACCTATAACTTTGTCAAAACTTATCCGATTTTCAAAAGGAAAGGCGTTTTAGTCGTGGCTCGATCTCAATAATAATACTGCATTCATAGTTGGAAATGTTTTTTTTTTTCGAAATTCATGTCAAAATTTTCCGAACCTATAATATATAATCTTGTCAAAACTTATAGAACATTTCCGAACCTATAACTTTGTCAAAACTTAACCGATTTTCAAAAGGAAAGGCGTTTTAGTCGTGGCTCGATCTCAATAAAAATACTGCATTCATTGTTGGAAATGTTTTTTTTTTTCGAAATTCATGTCAAAACTTTCCGAACCTATAATTTTTTTCAAATCTTTCCGAAGCTATAACTTTGTCAAAACTTTCCGAACTTATAACTTTGTCAAAACTGAACCGATTTTCAAAAGGAAATGCGTTTTAGTCGTGGCTCGATCTCAATAATAATACTGCATTCATAGTTGGAAATGTTTTTTTTTCGAAATTCATGTCAAAACTTTCCGAACCTATAACTTTGTCACAACTTATCCGATTTTCAAAAGGAAATGCGTTTTAGTCGTGGCTCGATCTCAATAATAATACTGCATTCATATTTGGAAATGTTTTTTTTTCGAAATTCATGTCAAAACTTTCCACAACTTATCCGATTTTCAAAAGGTTGTGGCTCGATCTCAATAATAATACTGCATTCATGGTTGGAAATGTTTTTTTTTTTTGAAATTCATGTGAAAACTTTCCGAACCTATAACTTTGTCAAATTTTTCTGAACCTATAACTTTGACAACATTTTCCGAACCTATAACTTTTTCAAAACTGAACCGATTTTCAAAAGGAAATGCGTTTTAGTCGTGGCTCGATCTCAATAATAATACTGCATTCATAGTTGGAAATGTTTTTTTTTTCGAAATTCATGTCAAAACTTTCCGAACCTATAACTTTGTCACAACTTATCCGATTTTCAAAAGGAAATGCGTTTTAGTCGTGGCTCGATCTCAATAATAATACTGCATTCATGGTTGGAAATGTTTTTTTTTCGAAATTCATGTGAAAACTTTCCGAACCTATAACTTTGTCAAATTTTTCTGAACCTATAACTTTGACAACACTTTCCGAACCAATAACTTTGTCAAAACTGAACCGATTTTCAAAAGGAAATGCGTTTTAGTCGTGACTCGATCTCAATAATTAAACTGCATTCATAGTTAAAAATGTTTTTTTTTTGAAATTCATGTCAAAACTTTCCGAACCTATAACTTTGACAAAACTTAACCGATTTTCAAAAGAAACTGCGTTTAAGTCGTGGCTCGATCTCAATAATAATACTGCATTCATAGTTGGAAATGTTTTTTTTTCGAAATTCATGTCAAAACTTTCCGAACCTATAACTTTGTCAAATTTTTCTGAACCTATAACTTTGACAACACTTTCCGAACCTATAACTTTGTCAAAACTGAACCGATTTTCAAAAGAAAATGCGTTTTAGTCGTGGCTCGATCTCAATAATAATACTGCATTCATAGTTGGCAATGTTTTTTTTTCGAAATTCATGTCAACTTTGTCACAACTTATCCGATTTTCAAAAGGTCGTGGCTCGATGTCAATAATAATACTGCATTCATGGTTGGAAATGTTTTTTTTTTTTCGAAATTCATGTGAAAACTTTCCGAACCTATAACTTTGTCAAATTTTTCTGAACCTATAACTTTGACAACACTTTCCGAACCTATAACTTTGTCAAAACTGAACGGATTTTTAAAAGGAAATGCGTTTTAGTCGTGGCTCGATCTCAATAATAATACTGCACATAGTTGGAAATGTTTTTTTTTTCGAAATTCATGTCAAAACTTTCCGAACCTATAACTTTGTCACAACTTATCCGATTTTCAAAAGGAAAGGCGTTTTAGTCGTGGCTCGATCTCAATAATAATACTGCATTCATGGTTGGAAATGTTTTTTTTTTTCGAAATTCATGTGAAAACTTTCCGAACCTATAACTTTGTCAAATTTTTCTGAACCTATAACTTTGACAACACTCCAAACTTATAACTTTGTCAAAACTGAACGGATTTTTAAAAGGAAATGCGTTTTAGTCGTGGCTCGATCTCAATAATATTACTGCATTAACGGTTGGAAATGTTTTTTTTTTCTTCGAAATTCATGTCAAAACTTTCCGAACCTATAACTTTGTCAAAACTTTCCGAACCTATAACTTTGTCAAAACTGAACGGATTTTTAAAAGGAAAGGCGTTTTAGTCGTGGCTCGATCTCAATAATAATACTGCACATAGTTGGAAATGTTTTTTTTTCGAAATTCATGTCAAAACTTTCCGAACCTATAACTTTGTCACAACTTATCCGATTTTCAAAAGGAAAGGCGTTTTAGTCGTGGCTCGATCTCAATAATAATACTGCATTCATGGTTGGAAATGTTTTTTTTTTTTCGAAATTCATGTGAAAACTTTCCGAACCTATAACTTTGTCAAATTTTTCTGAACCTATAACTTTGACAACACTCCGAACCTATAACTTTGTCAAAACTGAACCGATTTTTAAAAGGAAATGCGTTTTAGTCGTGACTCGATCTCAATAATAATACCGCATTCATGGTTGGAAATGTTTTTTTTTTTAAATTCATGTCAAAACTTTCCGAACCTATAACTTTGTCAAAACTTAACCGATTTTCAAAAGAAACTGCGTTTTAGTCGTGGCTCGATCTCAATAATAATACTGCATATGGAAATGTTTTTTTTTCGAAATTCATGTCAAAACTTTCCGAACCTATAACTTTGTCACAACTTATCCGATTTTCAAAAGAAAAGCGTTTTAGTCGTGGCTCGATCTCAATAATAATACTGCATTCATGGTTGGAAATGTTTTTTTTTTCGAAATTCATGTGAAAACTTTCCGAACCTATAACTTTGTCAAATTTTTCCGAACCTATAACTTTGACAACACTTTCCGAACCTATAACTTTGTCAAAACTGAACCGATTTTCAAAAGGAAAGGCGTTTTAGTCGTGACTCGATCTCAATAATTAAACCGCATTCATAGTTGAAAATGTTTTTTTTTTTGAAATTCATGTCAAAACTTTCCGAACCTATAACTTTGTCAAAACTTAACCGATTTTCAAAAGAAAAGCGTTTTAGTCGTGGCTCGATCTCAATAATAATACTGCATTCATGGTTGGAAATGTTTTTTTTTTCGAAATTCATGTGAAAACTTTCCGAACCTATAACTTTGTCAAATTTTTCTGAACCTATAACTTTGACAACACTTTCCGAACCTATAACTTTGTCAAAACTGAACCGATTTTCAAAAGGAAATGCGTTTTAGTCGTGGCTCGATCTCAATAATAATACTGCATTCATAGTTAAAAATGTTTTTTTTTTTGAAATTCATGTCAAAACTTTCCGAACCTATAACTTTGTCAAAACTGAACCGATTTTCAAAAGAAACTGCGTTTAAGTCGTGGCTCGATCTCAATAATAATACTGCATATCAAGTTGGCAATGTTTTTTTTTCGAAATTCATGTCAAAACTTTCCGAACCTATAACTTTGTCAAAACTTATCCGATTTTCAAAAGGTCGTGGCTCGATGTCAATAATAATACTGCATTCATAGTTGAAAATGTTTTTTTTATTCGAAATTCATGGCAAAACTTTCCGAACCTATAACTTTGTCACAACTTATACGATTTTTAAAAGATCGTGGCTCGATGTCAATAATAATACTGCATTCATGGTCACAACTTATACGATTTTCAAAAGGAAATGCGTTTTAGTCGTGGCTCGATCTCAATAATAATACTGCATCATAGTTGGAAATGTTTTTTTTTCGAAATTCATGGCAAAACTTTCCGAACCTATAACTTTGTCACAACTTATCCGATTTTCAAAAGGTCGTGGCTCGATGTCAAAATAATACTGCATTCATGGTTGGAAATGTTTTTTTTTTTTCGAAATTCATGTGAAACTTTTCCGAACCTATAACTTTGTCAAATTTTTCTGAACCTATAACTTTGACAACAGTTTCCGAACCTATAACTTTGTCAAAACTGAACGGATTTTTAAAAGGAACTGCGTTTAAGTCGTGGCTCGATCTCAATAATAATGCTGCATACATAGTTGGAAATGTTTTTTTTTTCGAAATTCATGTCAAAACTTTCCGAACCTATAACTTTGACACAACTTATCCGATTATGAAGAGGAAAGGCGTTTTAGTCGTGGCTCGATCTCAATAATAATACTGCATTCATGGTTGGAAATGGTTTTTTTTTTCTTCGAAATTCATGTCAAAACTTTCCGAACCTATAAATTTGTCAAATTTTTCTGAACCTATAACTTTGACAACACTTTCCGAACCTATAACTTTGCCAAAACTGAACGGATTTTTAAAAGGAACTGCGCTTAAGTCGTGGTTCGATCTCAATAATAATACTGCATTCATAGTTGGAAATGTTTTTTATTTCGAAATTCATGTCACAACTTTCCGAACCTATAACTTTGTCACAACTTATCCGATTTTCAAAAGGAAAGGCGTTTTAGTCGTGACTCGATCCCACTAAAAATACTGCATTCATTGTAGGAAATGTTTTTTTTTTTTCGAAAGTCATGTCAAAACTTTACGAACCTATAATTTTTTTCAAAACTTTCCGAAGCTTAACATTGTCAAAACTTTCCGAACCTATAAATTTGTCAAAACTGAACCGATTTTCAAAAAGAAATGCGTTTTAGTCGTGGCTCGATCACAATAATAATACCGCATACATAGTTGGAAATGTTTTTTTATCGAAATTCATGTCAAAACTTTCCGAACCTATAACTATGTCACAACTTATCCGATTTTCAAAAGGTCGTGGCTCGATGTCAATAATAATACTGCATTCATGGTTGGAAATGTTTTTTTTTTTCGAAATTCATGAGAAAACTTTCCGAACCTATAACTTTGTCAAATTTTTCTGAACCTATAACTTTGACAACACTTTCCGAACCTATAACTTTGTCAAAACTGAACGGATTTTTAAAAGGAACTGCGCTTAAGTCGTGGCTCGATCTCAATAATAATACTGCATTCATAGTTGAAAATGTTTTTTTTATTCGAAATTCATGTCAAAACTTTCCGAACCTATAACTTTGTCACAACTTTCGATACGATTTTCTAAAGGAAATGCGTTTTAGTCGTGGCTCGATTCCATAAATAATAATACTGCATTAATGTTTGGAAATGTTTTTTTTTCGAAATTCATGTGAATACTTTCCGAACCTATAACTTTGTCAAATTTTTCTGAACGTATAACTTTGACAACAGTTTCCGAACCAATAACTTTGTCTAAACTGAACCGATTTTCAAAAGGAAATGCGTTTTAGTCGCGAACTCGATCTCAATAATTAAACCGCATTCATAGTTAAAAATGTTTTTTTTTTTTAAATTCATGTCAAAACTTTCCGAACCTATAACTTTGTCACAACTTATACGATTTTCAAAAGGAAATGCGTTTTAGTCGTGGCTCGATCTCAATAATAATACTGCATTAATGTTTGGAAATGTTTTTTTTTCGAAATTCATGTGAAAACTTTCCGAACCTATAACTTTGTCACAACTTATCCGATTTTCAAAAGGAAATGCGTTTTAATTTTTTTTTTTTGAATGTACTGTCCGTTAGTACATCTACGTCCAATAATATAATATAGTCGTGGTTCGATCTCAATAATTAAACCGCATTCATGGTTGGAAATATTTTTTTTTTTTGAGAAATTCATGTCAAAACTTATTATTATTGGACGTAGATGTACTAACGGACAGTACATTCAAGTGGCCCAACGATACCAAGCACCGGCTTGTTAACGCGCGGACCCAAGCACAAAGCGACCCACCTCCCGCCCATCCGACCGAGGGGCGCACCACGTAGCGTACGGTTACGAAGATCGCGAACATATAGACAAGTGACACAAGACTAGTTTTTTAAGAGAGCAAGTAGAAGTGGCATTACGTATTAAGTGGGAAAGATCGTTATATAACCTATAACTTTGTCAAAACTTTCCGAACCTATAACTTTGTCAAAACTGAACCGATTTTGAATAGGAAAGGCGTTTTAGTCGTGGCTCGAACTCAATAATAATACTGCATTCATAGTTGGAAATGTTTTTTATTTCGAAATTCATGTCACAACTTTCCGAACTTATAACTTTGTCACAACTTATCCGATTTTCAAATGGAAAGGCGTTTAAGTCGTGACTCGATCTCACTAAAAATACTGCATTCATAGTTTGAAATGTTTTTTTTTTCGAAATTCATGTCAAAGCTTTCCGAACCTATAACTTTGCCAAAACTGCACCGATTTTCAAAAGGAAAGGCGTTTTAGTCGTGGCTCGATCTCAATAAAAAATAATTTCCAACCATGAAGGTTGGAAATTATTTTTTTTTCGAAATTCATGTGAAAAGTATCCGAACCTATAACTTTGTCAATTTTTTCTGAACCTATAACTTTGACAACACTTTCCGAACCTATAACTTTGTCAAAACTGAACGGAATTTTAAAAGGAAATGCGATTTAGTCGTGGCTCGACCTCAATAATATTACTGCAGTAAAGGTTGGAGATGTTTTTTTTTCTTCGAAATTCATGTCAAAACTTTCCGATCCTATAACTTTGTCAAATTTTTCTGAACCTATAACATTGACACCATTTTCCGAACCTATTACTTTTTTAAAACTGTACCGATTTTCAAAAGGAAATGCGTTTGAGTCGTGGCTCGATCTCAATAATAATACTGCATTCATAGTTGAAAATGGTTTTTTTATTCGAAATTCATGTCAAAACTTTCCGAACCTATAACTTGTCACAACTTAAACGATTTTCAAAAGGAAATGCGTTTTAGTCGTGGCTCGATCTCAATAATAATACTGCATACATAGTTGGCAATGTTTTTTTTTTCCAAATTCATGTCAAAACTTTCCGAACCTATAACTTTGCCACAACTTATCCGATTTTCAAAAGGTCGTGGCTCGATGTCAATAATAATACTGCATTCATGGTTGGAAATGTTTTTTTTTTTTCGAAATTCATGTGAAAACTTTCCGAACCTATAACTTTGTCAAATTTTTCTGAACCTATAACTTTGACAACAATTTCCGAACCTATAACTTTGACACAACTTATCCGATTTTCAAAAGGAAATGCGTTTTAGTTTTTTTTTTTTGTGTGTACTGTCCGTTAGTACATCTACGTCCAATAATATAATATAGTCGTGGCTCGATCTCAATAATTAAACCGCATTCATGGTTGGAAATATATATATTTTTTTTTGAAATTCATGTCAAAGCTTATAGAACCTATAACTTTGTCAAAACTTTCCGAACCTATAACTTTGTCAAAACTGAACCGATTTTGAATAGGAAAGGCGTTTTAGTCGTGGCTCGAACTCAATAATAATACTGCATTCATAGTTGGAAATGTTTTTTATTTCGAAATTCATGTCACAACTTTCCGAACTTATAACTTTGTCACAACTTATACGATTTTCAAATGGAAAGGCGTTTAAGTCGTGACTCGATCTCACTAAAAATACTGCATTCATAGTTTGAAATGTTTTTTTTTTCGAAATTCATGTCAAAGCTTTCCGAACCTATAACTTTTGCCAAAACTGCACCGATTTTCAAAAGGAAAGGCGTTTTAGTCGTGGCTCGATCTCAATAAAAAATAATTTCCAACCATGAAGGTTGGAAATTATTTTTTTTTCGAAATTCATGTGAAAAGTATCGGAACCTATAACTTTGTCAAAACTGAACGGAATTTTAAAAGGAAAGGCGTTTTAGTCGTGACTCGATCTCAATAATTAAACCGCATTCATAATTGAAAATGTTTTTTTTTCGTTATTCATGTCAAAACTTTCCGAACCTATAACTTTATCAAAACTGAACCGATTTTCAAAAGGAACAGCGTTTAAGTCGTGGCTCGATCTCAATAATATTACTGCATTAATGGTTGGAAATGTTTTTTTTTCGAAATTCATGTGAAAACTTTCCGAACCTACAACTTTGACAACACTTTCCGAACCTATAACATTGTCAAATCTGAACCATTTTCTAAAGGAAATGCGTTTTAGTCGTGACTTGATATCAATAATTAAACCGCATTCATAGTTGAAAATGTTTTTTTTTTCGAAATTCATGTCAAAACTCTCCGAACCTATAACTTTGTCAGAACTTATCCGATTTTGAAAAGGTCGTGGCTCGATCTCAATAATAATACTGCATTAATGGTTGGAAATGTTTTTTTTTCGAAATTCATGTGAAAATTTTCCGAACCTATAATTTTGTCAAAACTGAACCGATTTTCAAATGAAATTGCGTTTTAGTCGTGGCTCGATCTCAATAATATTACTGCATTAATGGTTGGAAATGTTTTTTTTTTGAAATTCATGTGAAAATTTTCCGAACCTTTAACTTTGTCAAAACTGAACCGATTTTCAAACGAAACTGCGTTTTAGTCATGGCTCTATCTTAATAATAATACTGCATACATAGTTGGAAATGTTTTTTTTTTCGAAATTCATGTGAAAACTTTCCGAACCTACATTTTTCTGAACCTATAACGTTGACAACACTTTCCGAACCTAGCACTTTGTCAAAACTGAACAGATTTTAAAAGGAAAGGCGTTTTAGTCGTGGCTCGATCTCAATAATAATACTGCATTCATGGTTGGAAATGTTTTTTTATTTTCGAAATTCAAGTGAAAACTTTCCTAACCTTTAACTTTGTCAAAACTGAACCGATTTTCAAACGAAACTGCGTTTTAGTCGTGGCTCGATCTCAATAATATTACTGCATTAATGGTTGGAAATGTGTTTTTTTTCGAAATTCATGTGAAAACTTTCCGAACCTATAACTTTGTCAAAACTTTCCAAACTTTTAACTTTGTCAAAACTGAACGGAATTTTTTAAAGGAAATGCGTTTTAGTCGTGGCTCGAACTCAATAATATTACTGCATTAATGATTGAAAATGTTTTTTTTGTCATCGAAAATCATGTCAAAACTTTCCGAACCTATAACTTTGTCAAAACTTTCCAAACCTAAAACTTTGTCAAAACTGAAAAGATTTTCAAAAGGAACGGCGTTTTAGTCGTGGCTCGAACTCAATAATAATACTGCATTCATTGAAGGAAATGTCTTTTTTTTCGAAATTCATGTCAAAACTTTCCGAACCTATAACTTTGTCAAAACTTAACCGATTTTCAAAAGGATTCCGTGTGAATTGAGTTGCATATTAAGAATATACTTGTTTGATATATTACATACATACATGGATAACTAAGATACAATATACGTTGACAATCAACATATATTCTTAACAGTATGCCACTACTAAGTTTTCCCTGAATTTGGTAACTTTATCTGTAAGGATGTGATAATATATATGGTTATGTGGCCACTTACATAGGTTCAAATCTCTAGCTTTAAGCGTCTCGAAAAAAATTCCTTCTAACAGACAGACAGCATGACGGACATTGTAAAAAATCAATATGCTCTGCTATTTTCGGTATTAGAATATAAAATGCTAGCAGAAGAAAAATATCAGTATAGAATTAGCAATAAAGGGTCTGCGAACGACGAAAAGTACAATCATTTGAACTAAGAATTAATCGCAAAGATTGTGCATTCAACTTGCATTTTATGTTTCAATCTGCAATAAACCTTGTGCTGAATTTCATGTATTGCTAATAATAACATATGTAAGTTCCAATTAATGATTATACAGTCGAACTTCTATATAACAAACTTTTCTATATATAGAATTAATTTTGAGAACACGGCATTTTGTGTTTTGTATTTCCCAATGCGTTTTCGATTTCCCAATAAGGATTTTAAATTTCATATTTTGTTCCGTTTATTGCACGAAGCTACATTTTTTGCTAGCGTCTTACTTTTTAATCTACGGCGTACAATTTGTGGTTGCGACAGATGGTGTCTGTGAAGTTTGTTTTTTCTTTTAAGCCAGCACTTGAACAACAGCCGACATTCAATCAGTACCGTTTTAAATTTTGATCGTTTTCCTTACTTTTCTTTATATATATTGTTATGAACCGGCTGTTTCTTCCCAACACTGTATCGATGGCTAGCTGGCAAATCGGTCCCTCAGGGATGGATAAGACCTGGATACAGTGCTGGCCGGTGTAACAATAAATTTATATTTTTTTCAGTACGAATAACTAACAAAAAAAACTAACGGTTGAAAATCAAATCTCTACAGATTCGGACAATTATTGGACATACAAAGGTAAAAAGGTGTAAACATTTACCCCCAATGCTGCCCTCCCTACCTATGAGTCGGCATGTTTGCATTTGATTGCCGACCCCCTAATACACTGTACTAGCAACAACAACTTACCCCGACATCAACACACAATCGTCCCACCCACACATAAATAACTACTCACACATGTTTAGCTAAACAATACACACTTATATTTATTCATTTAAAACTATACATTGTTTTCGTAAATTAAATTTACTTTATATAAATTAAAAAAAAGAATGAATAAAGTATTTAAATGAAAAAAAAGGAACACAAACTAATAAACATAGAACATATACACAATACACAAAAACGTAGAAGGAATTGCTAACTAAATAAATTAAATGATAATAAATTAAATGATAAATAAATTAAATGATAATAAATTAAAAAACTAGGGGCGGATATAAATTGGATACAAATGAATTGATTCGCTGAGCCTGCTTAGGGCATTTCGGCCATCGGTCGCGGCCCACTGTGCCTGTGACGGCGGCTGAATGGCTGTTGCGCAAGCGCTGGTGTTCACTTATTTTGGGGGGCGCTATTTCTACTGAACAAACTTGACACTCCCATCGACGGGTTTGCTGATCCTCGTCTGGTGGTCTCCGAATCCGCCTTGGCCACTCCTGATTTGTGTGAACTGCTGTCTCCACTGCTTCGGCCAGAAATTTTAGCACTTGATGCTAGGCGTTTTGCTGGCGTTTTATATGTTGTCGTTGTTCGTTGTTGTTTTTGTTATTTTTAGAGCCGCGTGAGTTTCGTAAAAATGTACATGAAACGCTCACTAAAATTTGCTTTGCTTTTAATTTTTAATTTCAATTTTTCACGTGTGCAACTCCGTGCATGACTAGCCCCTTTCTTTCTCCTCTCTTCCTCTTTTTTTTTCCTTCTTCCTTAAAAGCGCCGACACCTATCGAATCTCTTGGCCTATTCGACCCTCCAACCCTCGTTCGACAACCAAAACCATCGATAGCCCATCGCCGACCATAACACCACACTCCGGTTCGCTTGTGTACGCTGCGAACAGGAGTGCAAAAAAAAGGCGTCTGCTCGTCCAGCTGCCCAACGTAGGCCACCGCCCACGCCCTGAGATTAAAAGCCTCATGCTCTACCGACTGAGCTAGCCGTGCATACATCCAACGCTCGGGGGTTACTGCTTGAGATCCTTGGCGTGGAATACCCCTAGCGGATTTCCCTGAAGTGTCTCCAGCTCATATAGACAACGTCCTACTGGCCTCACTACCCGGCACTTGGTGTAACGGCGGCAGAACTTCGCGTTGAGGTTCTTCGCGAAGTCACTCAACACGAAATTACGTTTATACACCTCCTGCCCTGCCGTGTATTGTACGTCCCGTGCCTTCAGGTTATACTGCCTCGCTGATTTCTCATACGCCCGGTGTAGCGTCTCTTGGATGCGAGCACGGTATATTTGCTGCTTCGCTGACCTCTCTAAGGACTTGATAGCCGAGTCGCTAACATCGCCAAGCCTCCTGGCTAGGCTATACTCGCTGCCGTGACTCAACATGTGCTGTCCGAACAATGCGAAATATGGAGAGGTTCCGGTCGCAGAGTGCACTGCACTTCGCAACGCCATCGCGATCTCGGGCAACGCCTCGTCCCACACCGTCTGGTCTGCGCCAATATTTACTCGTATTGCTGCCAACACTGACTGGTTAACACGTTCGGACGCGTTCGCTTGTGGGGCATAGTTCCCGGTGCGACAGTGCTTTATCCCGTGATGTTCTAGCATCGCTCCAAACTCCTGTGACACGAACTGCCTTCCGTTGTCGGTGTGCACGATTTCGGGGACTCCATATGCCG
Source organism: Scaptomyza reducta (assembly GCA_035044485.1). NCBI lineage: Eukaryota > Metazoa > Arthropoda > Insecta > Diptera > Drosophilidae > Scaptomyza > Scaptomyza reducta. Next base: position 107,535 of record JAWNNV010000141.1, on the reverse strand, counting down.
AGAACACATCTTCTCTTAGGAACCGGATGACCGCTGCCGCTGTTGCCTTCGGTATCGCCTTTAGCCAGACAAATTTGCTAAAATGATCTAGTACCACTAGAATGTAGGCGTTGCCCTGGCGAGAACGTGGGTACCTGCCCAAGAAATCCAAATATAGCTTTTGCATCGGCCGCTCCGTCACCATCTCCTTGCCCATCTTCGGCCTTGCAATCTGCGTGCTGTGTTTGGTTTCTTTGCAGACTTCGCACTCGAGCACGTGCGTTCGTACTTGCACTGCCATCCTCGGCTAGAAATAGAATTGACGCAACCTTGCCAATGTTCGGGCTATGCCTCCGTGCATCCCCTTAACTCCGTCGTGCGCCTGGTTAATTAGTGTGTTAGTTAGGGATTCCGGAATCCATAGCTTCCAAAGGAACTCCTCGCTATCGTCTCGCGCGAACTGGGACCTCTTGAAGAGTAGTCCGTCCTCAATCCGGAGATCAGGAAAACGCTCCGATTCTTCGCGCACCAATGCCAACCGACTCAGGTACTCCTCGCTCTCAAAGGCTGTCGTCTCGAACTCGAGCAAGTTGAGCTCTTCCACCTCACTCTGTCGAGAAAGCATATCGGCTACCACGTTCTCCTTTCCTTTACGGTGTTCGATTTGAAAATCAAACGCCTGTAGAGCTAGGGACCATCTCGCCAGTCTTCCACTCAGGTCTTTGAGTGACATTAGCCACTGCAAGCTCGAATGATCCGTAATGACCGTGAACGGCATTAGCTCCACGTATGGCCTAAATCGCTCTATCGCCTTCACCGCTGCGAGGCACTCCTTCTCCGTTACGCTATAATTCAACTGGGCTCCACGCAGCTTCGCTGAAAAGAACGCAATGGGTCGATCTGCACCCTCGTCGTCATGCTGAAAGAGCACTGCACCAATTCCCAGGTGGCTTGCGTCGCACTGGATGAAATAGGGCCGGCTAAAATTTGGGTGCACTAGGACCGGGGCACAAGTAAGTGCCTTCTTCAACTTATGGAATGCCTCGACTGCTTCAACCGACATTTCAAACTTCTTGCCGATTTTAAGGCAATCAGTTAGCGGCGCAGAAAGGCTGGAGAAATCTCGGATGAATCGCCTGTACCAACCTGCAGTTCCCAAAAATCTCCTTAGTTGCTTAGTTGTTCTCGGGACGGGAATCTGGACTATTGCTTCCACCTTGCTCGGATCCGTGCGCAGAGCTCCGTCACCAACAATGTATCCTAAGTACCTCAGAAATTTGAAGCAAAACTTCGATTCTGCAAGCCGATGGTCAGATTGGCCTCCTTCAAGCATTGTGCTACCTCCTTCAACAGCTGCACATGCTCCTCAAAGGTGCGGGCGATGATCAGCAGGTCATCCAAATAGACAAACACGCGATTCCGCAGACGTTGTGGTATCACCCGGTCCATCAATCGACACAACCGCTGAGCGGCATTACACAGACCGAAAGGCATCATCCGGAATTGATAAAGCGGACGGCCCGGGATGGTGAATGCGGTGTATGCTCTGCTCTGGGGCTCCAACTCAATCTGCCAGAATGCGTGTTTCAAATCGACGCTGCTGATGAAGATAGTGTCATCCACGCGCCTTAGGATAGACTCGATATTCTGTAATGGATAAGCATCTTTCACGGTTACACTGTTCAGCTTACGAGCGTCTAAGCATAATCTATTTTTCCCCGGTTTTCGTACCAGTGTCGTCCTGTTGCTCCAGGGACTTTCGCTTGGCTCTATGACGCCAAGTCGAAGCATTTCGTCGACCTCCGCGAAAAGAAGCTGCTGTACCGCTGGTGACACTGGATAAAAACGCTCCTTCACTGGTACGGTGCCTTCTATTAGATCGATCGTATGACGCTCCATGTGAGTCTTTCCTAATCCTTGCTGCTCGAACGCCCGGAATTCAGCTTTGATCACCTCCAGCTGCTCCTCCTGCTCGCCATTCAGCTCGTGTGGCTCGATCGGCTCTCCCCTAGTCTTGAACTCTGAGTCCACCTGCTCCAGCGACTCCACTCCTACGACCTCGGGTGCTAGGCGAAACTTCCTCCAGAAGTCGATGCCCAGGTACAAACTCTGAACCAGAGCGGGGCAGACATACAACGTCATCTTATGCGTCTCGTTTTTATATTGGATCGGCACAAGAATCTTACCCAGTACCGAGTAGCTCGCACCTCCTGCGGCTCGCACCTTAGAAGTCTGAGGGTGCCAAGCTATTCCCAGCTTCTCGATCATCTCCACTGCTCCTGCGCCTAACAAGCTGACGGACGCCCCAGTGTCTAGGAGTCCATTTATTGGGTGACCTTGTAGGTGCACTTCGGCAAAGGGTCGGTCGTCGTGCTTGAGCGCTACACCAAGTGCTTCGCCCACGTGCTTGCGTTCCCTTTGGCGTAATCTGTGCCTTCTCCGCCTCCGTGGAATTGGTGGGTTCTGGTGCTGCTTTGAGTCCTCCTCTTCGGCAAAGATCCGGGCTCTTGCATCTTCGTACGCGACTCGGCGCGCTTCAACCGGCAGTCGTGTCGACCACTTTGGCCTTGGCCAGGGCTCGCTGTTGGCTTTCCTAAGATATCCTTAACTAACATGCGATCCTTACTGCTACTTCTTAATCCTAACGTATCTGGTGGAGAGGATTTTAATGATTCCTGAGCTGTGGCATTGAGCGCGACTCCTCTGTTTGCGTCGAGCTCTGCCTCACGTTTCCTAAACGACATTTTGGCCATTTGGGCAGTACCACTCCTGGGAGTCCACATTTATAACAAAATATGTTTCTTACCGTGGCTTCGCACTCCCAATAAGTATGCCCTCGCTGGGCACAGTTCCAGCACGTAATCGCGTTGTGGTCGCCGCTACCGCCTTTAGGCCGGTTCAGTGCCTCAACTGCCTCATCTGGTGCTATCTCTGCAGTGTCCTTTTCCTCCTCACGGAACGCCTCGTTCACTTGGAAACGGTCTCTAGTCCTACCGACTGATTCCGCTGTGGTCTGGTTTCTCGACCCATGTGTAGACAGCATTCTCTCACCGTAGTGGCATTCTTCACGCAGTCTCTCCAAGTCGGTGATCCACATAGGATAGATGATTCGCGAGATACCGTCCCGTGCATTTAACTTCACGATCCTGATCAGGTCGTGGTCGCTGACGGTTACCTCCAATCTCGACCTGAGATTAAACATGGCCTGGAGATAATCATCGATGCTCTCTCCTGGTTTCTGTGACCTCTCGCGAAGCTCCTGTTCGCGTTCGAAGTTTGACCTTCGCGTCTGGAATCGCTGTTCCAGCGCGTACCGCAGATTCGGCCAGTCTGTTGCCCCATTCGTCCTGCGGAACATCCAATACCAATCTTTGGCGCGTCCCTCAACCAGCGTGTGAAAGTCCCGCAGGACATCCGCCCACGGCACCTGGTAGGTCTGCCTTAATTGGTCTAGCCTGAAGACAAATTCGCCGACTGGCATTCCAGAAGGGCTGGCATCAAAAGCTAGACCCCATCGACGCATCGGGATCGTCTCGGGTCTGGACTCGGTCAAATTGAATGCCCTACGCATGGGCCTCGCCTGTGCTTCGCTACGCGATCCAGAACTCCAATGCTCTGTTTGCTCGCGCTGCTCGGCTTCCAGAGCACGGCTGTCGAACCAGAATCCCTGTGCAGCTGGAGGGTTGCACTGAGGCTCCTCACGATCTGGCGGTGGTGCTGCGTTCTGTTCGGGCGGTGGGCGAGCAGTTGGCTGAGTCTCTCTCGGCCCTGACAGATGTGTATATAGGCTGCTTCCTCGGATTGCCTCCATATATTCCATCATCTCACGCCTAGTTTTCTCTTGTAGCTCGGCCATTCCCGTCGCCATAACGGCCTGGAAGGTTTCCCGCGCCTCCGTCAGAGCTGAATTTATCGCGGCTTTCAGCTCACTTTGCAAATCCGGTGGATTCGGCTGTTCCTGTGCCGTCGTTGAGCAGCTGCGTTTTGGCACTGCTCCTAGGCTGTTGGGGTGTGTATCCCCGCCTACTGCTCCTGCCTCCGAGATATTCATTTCTTCTCGTGGCGACTTGTCGTTATATGTGATGTCCGTTTGTGGTTTTTTTGCTTGTGATGTCGAACGAGTGACAGGAGCCCTTAATTTGGCCCCTCTACTCTGACCGAAATCCTCACCACTTTCTTTTACTCTACGCATTTTCTATTTCTTATTAAGCTAATTTCTTTCTGATTTTTTTTTATAATAATTGGACAACATAGAATTGCGGGGTGAGACAAACATGAAACATGATACGAGTATACTAAGTGTTGTGTGTACCTACTTGGTCCTAATCCTAAAATTGTCCTATTCCTATATCACAGTTGGGCTATTTAAATTAAATGTTATACCATATTTGGCCTGGCAGGAAACGCAATGCCGGTCCTGAAGGACATGACACGGACCGTGGCCTAGACACAAATACACGTATATATTACTGGTTCCTCTACTGTGACTCCACTAGCGTCTTTCATTATGTTTTCTCAAATTGGGCGCCATTTGTTATGAACCGGCTGTTCCTTCCCAACACTGTATCGATGGCTAGCTGGCAAATCGGTCCCTCAGGGATGGATAAGACCTGGATACAGTGCTGGCCGGTGAAACAATAAATTTATATTTTTTTCAGTACGAATAACTAACAAAAAAAACTAACGGTTGAAAATCAAATCTCTACAGATTCGGACAATTATTGGACATACAAAGGTAAAAAGGTGTAAACATTTACCCCCAATGCCCTTCCTACCTATGAGTCGGCATGTTTGCATTTGATTGCCGACCCCCTAATTCACTGTACTAGCAACAACAACTTACCCCGACATCAACACACAACCGTCCCACCCACACATAAATAACTACTCACACATGTTTAGCTAAACAATACACACTTATATTTATTCATTTAAAACTATACATTGTTTTCTTAAATTAAATTTACTTTATATAAATTAAAAAAAAGAATGAATAAAGTATTTAAATGAAAAAAAAGGAACACAAACTAATAAACATAGAACATATACACAATACACAAAAACGTAGAAGGAATTGCTAACTAAATAAATTAAATGATAATAAATTAAATGATAAATAAATTAAATGATAATAAATTAAAAAACTAGGGGCGGATATAAATTGGATACAAATGAATTGATTCGCTGAGCCTGCTTAGGGCATTTCGGCCATCGGTCGCGGCCCACTGTGCCTGTGACGGCGGCTGAATGGCTGTTGCGCAAGCGCTGGTGTTCACTTATTTTGGGGGGCGCTATTTCTACTGAACAAACTTGACACTCCCATCGACGGGTTTGCTGATCCTCGTCTGGTGGTCTCCGAATCCGCCTTGGCCACTCCTGATTTGTGTGAACTGCTGTCTCCACTGCTTCGGCCAGAAATTTTAGCACTTGATGCTAGGCGTTTTGCTGGCGTTTTATATGTTGTCGTTGTTCGTTGTTGTTTTTTTTTATTTTTAGAGCCGCGTGAGTTTTGTAAAAATGTACATGAAACGCTCACTAAAATTTGCTTTGCTTTTAATTTTTAATTTCAATTTTTCACGTGTGCAACTCCGTGCATGACTAGCCCCTTTCTTTCTCCTCTCTTCCTCTTTTTTTTCCTTCTTCCTTAAAAGCGCCGACACCTATCGAATCTCTTGGCCTAATCGACCCTCCAACCCTCGTTCGACAACCAAAACCATCGATAGCCCATCGCCGACCATAACAATATATTATTATTATAGATATCAAAGATTAAAGTAAATTCAAGTGTTAATTTTCATATATAGTTAATTAATGTCAATTTATTTTTATACATGTAAAATAAAACATGACACCACGTCACAACATTGTATATTTGGCTGGATGTTACGTAGCTGGAAATGTTGTGCAGCCGCTACCAATCAGTTCGCGGAGCTCAGCAGCTCTTTTCACTTAAGTCAATGAACGTCGACGTTCAATTGCAAGTTGTAAATGTGACACCACGAGCACTTGTCATTGCATACCCGGCAATCACAGCATATTTGTGTGGCCGCTATGAATCAAAATGCAAGGCTCAGCATTTCATGCGAGGTTCAGCGTTCTTGATATTGCTTAAGCTCTAAACATTGTATTTTGATATATTCAAAATCAGTCTGAAATAATTATCCTATAAAGCCGGTGCATCGCCGGACTAAACAGAAAACGTATATTCAGTTAACTCATAACATGCTCAGGCGCTCCGTCGGCATCGTTAAATAACGTAATTGGCGCCCAACTCGTGGAGTAACATAATAAAAGTACTCACACGGCTTCTAACGGAAGCAATAGCAAGACCAATTAATGCACCAACGCATATTAATTGGCATTCGTGGACAATAAGCATTACTATTATCATACGTTGTAAAAGTGAACGTATGATTAATAGATAAATGAATAATTATACCCACTCGGCTTCTTCGGGAAGCAGTTTAAAAATAAACAACAAGCATTCTTCCAATGCAACCTTTCACCTATAGTGTCCTGACCATTTAAATGCAAGTGTCTCAGCATCGCTAAGTGAACACCCAACTCGTGGAATAACATAATAAAAGTACAGTACCCACGCGGCTTCTAACGGAAGCAATCGCAAGACCAATTAATACACCAACGCATATTAATTGGCACCCAACTTGGTACCTTGACAAAATCATAAGTCAAAAAATCACGCGGCTTCACCGGGAAGCATTTAAAAAAAAAAAAGAGAAAAGAAAAAACTTGCAGTGGCTGGCCTACTTCATTAGAGGCAGCAGAAGTGAAGACGCGAAAAAGCGTTTTTCATAAAAACAATTATTCAACAATCCTACGGGCAACAGGTGCAATCTACTACGTGGGAAAACACCGTCTGAGCATTAAAGCAGTTTCACAAAAATTTTTTTTAGAAAACATGTGAGTGAGCTTCGTAAGTCAAAATTATGAGCATGGGAAAAAGGATATATTAAATCAATCCGCTAGGTGACTATTAGTATAGCACTCTAGAGTTCTTAGCTAATTTTTTTTGCTGTAAAAACAGACGCGGCAACCACGGCCCTCATTAAAGGGAGGGTGGTCCACAAGGACAATATACCAAAATACGCACCCAGAACTTCCCTCGATTCCAGAAACATGGATGTCGAGCAAGTTAGGTCCCTAATACAAGCGGCTATGAGCAGCACCTTAGCAGAGCAAGTTGCTCCGGACCAACAGCGAGAAAAATCATTGATCAATAGAATCAATGAACTCTCTGACCGGATGGCGGCATCACACATTGTCGCCCCGGCAGTCAAAAATACGAGGCTATTGAAATAAGAAATAGCGTCGTGTGCGATGAACCACTAGACGCTGTCGAATGCCTGCCCGAATTTTCGGGGGTACAGGAGTCATACGTCTCTTGGAGGCAGGTGGCCGTAGCTGCTTACCATATTTTCAAGCCGTATAATGGCAGCTCACGACAATACCAGGCAATTGTCATCAGAAGGAGCAAGATCATAGGTCCTGCCGATTCTGTGTTAACCTCATTTGGCACAGCATTAAACTTTGATGCATGACTTATTTTACTGTGACAAGCGACCATTACACGTTTCTGAACAAGAGCTAGGCACTGTCAGACAAGGTAGTTATACGCAGCAAGGGCATAGTAATGCACAACCTATGGACGTCGATCCCTCCTGATCTTGGGTTCATCAATTAAACCAAGCCTTTAACTTCCATGTAAAACAGCAAATGGTGAACCATGTCACGCAGAACGTGGGACTAGGAACGGCGTCACATTCTGATACCGCCTCCATCGAAGCGGCAGAAGTCGACGACAATGCCGTAGATGATTATGACTCGGATGCCATAAAGTTTTTAGGGGCAAAATCCCAGCTGCCCGTCATTAGACGAAGAGTACTGGAACTCGATATGAAGTTCCTCGTTGATACGCGTGCTTCTAAAAATTTCGTCCGACCGCATAAGGGACCCTTTGGACTCTCCTTTCCCAATTCATTTGATTCACGGCAAAACTGCAATCACCCACAAATGTTCCATATATTTGTTCAATATAAGAGATACCATGCGTTTAGTTATTGGCTTTCGTAAGTCTAATGAACAAACGATACCCGACAAATACCCTATGCCGAATATTTTCTTTATACGGGGGAGCTTAGGCAAAGCTTCGTTTTCAGTAAATGGGGGTAAATATGATTTTCAAAGACTCCCATTTAGTCAGAAAAATGCAGCCAGCATCTTTCAAAAGAATAGAATAAAAAGCGCCCAGATGGCGTTCAGAGCCAGAGAAAATGCTTCTCGGCAAAACAGGATCTTTGAGGTGGGTGAGAATGTCTTGGTAAGATCCATCACGAGACCAACAGGAAACAAGCTCACGCCTTTGTGCGAAGAGAGAGCTGTAGAAGCAGACCTGGGGACCACGGTCCTCATAAAAGAGAGGGTGGTCCACAAGGACAATACAAAAAAACGTTAATATAATTTTGTTCTTTCCTTTTTATTAATTTCTGGGTTTTCTTTCATGTGCCCCCTTTCTTTATGTTTGGTAATATATATATATATATATAGAAATAACCTTATTGTTAGTTTTTATAATAATGAAGGGAAACAGTCACCACACAAGCTGACTATTAGCAAAGCATAGCAACTAGCACTTGTAGCTAGTGGGACTAGTAGGAATTCCCTTGAACATTTGATAATTTTTTGGTTATGGGTCTTCTTTTATATATTTCCTTTTTTCTTTATGCTCAGAGTAGTTGTAGAGTTTTGATTGAGGAACACACTAATACCCCCATAAGGGATCTTATGTCCGTTTCGTCCAGTCCACTAACAACCTACTACCATTGCCATTAAATATGCAACCCATTAACATTCCACATCTTATTTATAAAAATTGTATTGTTCGTAAGAAAATTACTATTTTTCCCCCACTCAATGAGAACATTATCATCAATGACCATTCATCGGAGACACGCTGGAACAACGGTACCAAAATCCGGGTACAAGACGCGCACCTCCTTAGAATCAACGAGCAAGTGGCTAAATCCGTTCTTCCGGACATCGCCACCAACCAGATCATCCTTGGCCTCCCGTGCCTTCATCACTTGTTACGTGCGAGGCTTGGAGGCAGTTCAAGGACTCAAGCAGGTAGCACGATGAGTGTACTTCGCGTGATGTCTGTGTCGGCATCACCCTTTGGTGATACACCCGCGCAAGAAGAACCGCCAAAGGTGGTGGTTGCGGAGACAGGATCGGCCGAGGACGGCCTTAAGCTTAAAGGGGGGTTAGTTAAATAATGTCAATTTAATTTTATATATGTAAAATAAGATATGACACCACGTCACAACATTGTATGTTTGGCTGGATGTTACGTAGCTGGCAATGTTGTGCAGCCGCTACGAATTAGTTCGCGGAGCTCGGCACCTCCTATTACTTAAGTCAATGAACGTCGACGTTCAGTTGCAAGTGGTAAATGTGACACCACGAGTACTTGAACAGATGTCATTGCATAGCCGGCATCACAGCATATTTGCGTGCCCGGTATGAATCAAAATGCAGGGCTCAGCATTTCATGCGAGGCTCAGCGTTCTTGATATTATTTAAGCTCTAAACATTGTATTTTTATATGTTCAAACTTAGTCTGAAATAAATATCCAATAAAGCCGGTGTATCGCCGGGCTAAACGGTAAAATTATCTTCAGTTAACTCATAACATTCTCAGACGCTCGGCATTGTTAAATAGCGTAATTTATATATCTATATAACGGTGTTTTTTCATGTCCTTATGAAAATCTTTATATGGAAGTTCGACTGTGTATGCAAGTAACAAGTGTAAACGTAACAGGCAAACGGAATCGACTGCGGAATACTCTGAGTCGAAGGTGTCGATTCCGATCCTGTTATTTTTTTCTCCGAATTAAAGAACTCTTTCTTTAAAACTGTGGAAGGTTTAAGAACATTGATATTCCAGGACTCTGGACTCTGGTTGCGGTGTGGGTTTGCCGTGGCATCAATCGTGACAGCTCTAGCTATCTTTACACCAAATTTTATAGATTTAGCTATGAAGATATGGTGACATTTGGTTTTTACCTATTTTCAGTTATCGATTGTCCAGCAATTGATGTGGAACTTCAATCTACACACAGAAGGACATATATCATACGGACATTGCACAACACCAATATACTCTTCTATCTTGATTTAAATGCGTTAAAGTAATTGTATGAAAGAAAAAAATCAAACGCAACCGAATGTGGACTAAGAAATCTGTTTATTATCAGCTGGAAAGCAGATGAATAACAGTCTACGTGCGATGTTAAGATGCGTGCGGCATCCCTCACCGCTTGCATCCCTAATGCTCGACCATTAAATTAAGTGTAAGCATTTAACTTTCCAAGAATTTGCAAAAAGCTTCTAGCTACTTTCTACTAGCAAACTGACAGACTTTGTACGAAACCAAAATACTCACCTCCGGTATCAGTGTATAATTAGCGCTTGATTGAACGCAAATTGTGCCACAAACATATAAAATATGTGGTATTTAAATTGATGAATATTGATAGCATTTGAAATATATTTGTAAACATTTAAATGATATGTGCCACATAACCCCCTCTAATAAGCGAGTACGGATAATTACTTGGATGTCAATTTTCTTCATGCTTTGTCGGGTGCAATTTGATAAATTTTGAGTAAGTACCAGCGACGATTTTGCGTCGAAAACAATTAAAGTTGTTGTACTTCTGCTTTGCATTATATAAATAAAATATATGTTGTGTTTCGAAATCAGTTTAAATGTTCCTGGGATGAACAGGAATTTTTATTCCATCGATTCTTAGGAACTCGAGTTTAAACTGGCCACATCTGGCCATATATACATCAGTGTATATTTATTTTATATAAAGTATATACAATATATATTCTTGATGAGAATCGCGAGCTGAGTCGATATAATTATGTCCGTCTGCTTCTATGCAAACCACTCCCTTACTGTGCTAGCTATACCGCTGAAACTTTGAACAAGGTTGTCGTTTTATACCAGTTAAACCATTTGGACCATTTGTTAAAATTGGCCAGATCGGACCACTATATCATATAGCTGTCATACAAATGCAAGATATTTAATAAGATTTTACTATAAACAAATAAGAAATCCTGACTAGACTATACCCTGAACCCTATACTTTACGCGTACAGTCACTGCTTGTGTGTGTGTACGCGTATAGTGCATACTTTCTTAACTTCAATGCTCCATACTCCAGTGTTTCTCAACCGATTTCAATAAAAATTTCACAGATTGTCATTATTTAGTCTAATGTTTAAAACGCTGTATCCAAGGTTTCCAAATTCAAGATTTTCTTTGCCTAGGAAATAGGCGAGCTTATGTTCCAAATCTGGAGTCTCTAGCTCTTATAGGCTCTGAGATCGGCGCGTTCATACATACGGACGGACGGACGGACAGACGAACATGGCTATATCAACTCAGCTGTTGATGCTGATCAAGAACATATATACTTTATGGGGATGCTTCCTCCTGCCAGTTACATACTTTTGCACAAAACCATTATACCCTTTATACCAATATTTAATGTGTTCAGTGTTTTTTATTGAAATCGGTTGAGAAACACTGGAGATATAAACTAATTAATGGGGAAATTGATTCCTCTGAATTAATAAACCAAATTAGCTTCGCAGTTCCGATCAGAAATACTATAAATTTCTTACCTATATCTCTTCAAACTTGTTATTCTAATTATGCTATCCATAACCCCTTTCGGATTTTATGTGCTTTATATAACGATCTTTCCTACTTAATACATAGTGCCACTCCTACTTGCTCTCTTAAAAAACTAGTCTTGTGTCACTTTTCTATATGTTCGCGATCTTCGTAACCGTACGCAACGCGGTGCGCCCCTCGGTCGGATGGGCGGGAGGTGGGTCGCTTTGTGCTTGGGTCCGCGCGTTAACAAGCCGGTGCTTGGTATCGTTGGGCCACTTGAATGTACTGTCCGTTAGTACATCTACGTCCAATAATAATATGGAGTATTGAAAGTAAGAAAGTATGCACTATACGCGTATACATGCACGCACTCACACATACTTGCAAGCACTGACTGTATGCGTAAAGTATAGGGTTCAGGGTATAGTCTAGTCTGGATTTCTCGACTAGAGCCTTCTTATTTGTTTAGTTTATTTTCGTTAAACATTTCGTATTTATAGTTATTTTTCTTAAAAATAAAAGCGCTCAGCTCTTCGTAATGCCATTTTCTGAGAAATTTCATTATTTTAAATATCGGGAGAGTTCTAGATGGTTTTTAAATGCCAGGCAAGCGATTATCTTTTGATATGAACCAGTTGGGTAATTATAACTCCACGATCGGGAAATCAGACTCTGAGATTGCAGAAATGTTTGCAATTAGCAGGAAAACTGTATACAATATTTTAAACCGCGTAAAAAACGAGGGAAGAACAGAAACGAAGCCATCAACTGGAAGGCCGCGCGCAATAGCACCAAGGGCAGAGCGAATTATGTTAAGAAGGATCAATGAAAATCCAACTATTTCAATCAGAACACTTGCCAATGAGATGAAGACGGAATGTGGAATTACCATATCTCGGGAATATATCCGAAAAAACACGTTTAACTTTTGCCAGGATCAACGGGGTGTTTTGTGATCAACCCAAAATGGTGCTATACTATAATGATATCCCCAGCAAAAGCCGCTAAGGCGTGGAAACCACACATATTATACCGACGGTAAAATTTGTAAGTGGGGGTGCATCTCAAGCAAAGGAGTTGAATAATTGTGCTTCATTGAATTTACAATGGATGTCCAACCATATTTAAGTATTTTGCGCACAAATTTGGTAGCCAGTGCCAACAAATTTGGATTTATTAATAATGGCAAGTTAGTAGTTTTAGTTATTAGTTTTACCAGGACAATGATCCTAAGCATAAAGTAAAGCTAATGAGGTGCTTGGTGCTTTATAACTGTAAAAAGAGTTCGATACTCCTGCCCAAAGCCCAGACCTCGACCCAATTGAAAATCTTTGGACCTATCTGAAGAAACATACTGCCAAGCGCCTTTCAAAAAACAAAAATATTCTCAAGGCGGTAATCTTGGAGGAATGGCAAAATATTCCATTGAATACGTCCAAATTATCGCCAAATCGATGAAAATAATTATATATACATATATAGCTTAAAAGAAAAAAATAATAGAAACATTGACATTGTGTAAACACTTTCGTGTCAGTTGAATTTAGTGTCTTTGTTAGTATTTTTAATTGTTCTTTGTTAATGTTAATATTTTTTAAGTTTTGTTTAATAGGTTTAAGAGATAATTGATTGAATAACTTATAAAAATTAAAAACAAACACCAATGTGTCTCTAAAGTGAACAAATCGATTCAGGGTGTGTAAACACTTTGTCAAACTTTATATAAATCACGGTTGTAGCCTCGCAACAGCAGTTGTAAATATGTACATATGTTTATTGTACAATTGAATAAGAATCTACTTATGCCAATCATATAAGCTCATAAATACTTTTATCGCAAGTAGATTCCATGCGCCTACATCCTTTAATCATTGTGTGTTGTTCCTTTGTTTACCACAAGCGATAAAATCCAAGTATTTCGACAGCACTCCACCTTAATTTTGTATCGTATCATAATATTTAATGGAACGTAGAAATAGAAACATACATACATGGTCTCTTTTTCGGTGTTAAAAAGCTCCGCTATGTTGACCTGTGTTTGGATGTATCATTAAAATAAGCGCGTATTTAAACCATCATACATTGTTTCAGTATCATTATTATTCGTTCTCGCATGACGTTTATTATTATGGCTAACTCTAACGAATTAACACAAGCACAACTGAGGGGACGAATTCAGTCTGTCTACTGCAAAGACTTTGTGTAAGTAAAGTTTGTTTACATTTACGTACAGTGTGCACACGTTATTTGCAATGATATTAAGATGACTTTAACATAACCCATACAGATGACGCTTAAAAGTGAAAAACAAAAGTGCACATGTATACCTTTATAGACTGTGAACATATATAATTTTAAAGCATTAATAATATATTATTTATAAACGGTTTACAAAAGAAAACTTTTTGCATATTTAGATGCATCTGAAAATTACGTAAATATTAGTTGTTATAAATCTATTCCACTGCGGACGGCAGTCCACGCTAGTGACACTGGGCAGATAATTTTAAAAGAGGAATCAAATAGACGTCGAAGTTCAGCCAGAACCACTTACTCCCAGTGGCGCAGAGCAAAATGTTGCCCGGCTACTACATACTTTACAGCTTTCCAAAAAATAATCAATACAAGACCATAAATATGTGTGCGTTAATTTTTTTGTGATTTTCCTTAAATTTATGTTTAATTAAAAGTATATGCAATTGAAATCGGTAGCCGAACGCAATTCGGCTTCTGATTACTTCTTATACCACAAGTGATAAAGGTTTTGGGCACCATCGAGTTAAGAAACTAATTCAGCTTGTAATGGTTTTTTTTTCCGAAACACTGCACCATTTTGACCCATGGAGACAAAACAAATAAGCAGGCTCCAGTCGAGAAATCCCGAACCCTATACTTTACGCTTTCAGTCACTGCTTGCAAGTATGTGTATGTGTGTTCGTTCTTCATATATCCGGTGTTTTTCAACCGATTTCAATAAAAAATTTTCAGACATTGTCGTTATTTCGTCTAATTTTTCAAACGCCATCTCAATGTTTTCCAAAATCAAGACTTTGTTGTTATCGATCACATGAGTATATCGGACACGGGAAGTTATCAAAAATTTGGAACCAACTTGTACTGGCTAGGGATTAGACGAGCCTATGTTCCAAATCTGTAGTCTCTAGCTTTTATAGTCTCTGAGATCGACGCGTTCATACATACAGATGGATATGGCTATATATATATTTTATGGGGTCGGAGATGCTGCTTTCTGCCTTTGTTTGCACAATACCATTATATCTTTTTTTTACCCATTTTCTATGGGTTCAGGGTATAAAAAGGAACACATCTTTCACAACCCTTTGTTGGCAGTTGAATTTAATGCTATTGTTAGAATATGTTGATTTTCTTTCTTAATGTTAATATTTTCTCAAATCTTGTGTAATAAGCTTAAAAGATTGTTGGTTAAATTATTTTGGAAAAACTTTTTTAGTATTTAGGGGAATTTAGAATATTGGATATCTATTAAATCGTGATGTGACAAATAATGACTAGTCAAACGAACTGTTGGTTTAAGAGTTTTCAAATAGAAATAATATAATTTCATGCAGAAATTTTAACTTGTTTTTGTATGCAATTGCTTTTTCGCTTGACATTAAGAAAATTTTCTTTTAGAGCACACTCAGTACTTTCATCCTAGTTTAATTATTTTTGCAGAAATGGTGGGGGCATGAACAAGCATTGCTGCATTGTGCCCTTTACTAGTTACAAGCTTTTTGTTTTAAACGCCGACCATATTATTCATGCACATCGCCCAGCGCAATATGCAAAAACATTTTTGAATCAAAGAACTGTTGTTCCTTGGGGCTATTTTGTGCCATTTCGTGCCAAATTCGGATTTGTTTTTCTAATTTCACAGAACACATGAATTTAGGTTGGTTTTTTTTTTTAAATGAAAACAACAATAACACATTAAAAGAAAGATAAAACATACAAATGCAAAGACTTCGACTTTAAGATCTACATACCTTAGAGTATATTTCCATATTTTACAATACCGATTGGTTATGTATATTGCAAATGATAGTTTATTAAATAGTAAACAATTTTTTAATTAAAATTAACACTAACACCACGTGACACAAACAGCTAATTTTGAAGAGCTGCCAAAAAGAAAGGGATGCACAAGAAATATAATATTTTCAATTTTAATAAGGTTTGATATTTATTTACTAGAAATAATATTAACACCTTAAAAAATTGTTTGTGTTTATGTTCTTTTTTGTCAAATCTGCCAGTGTGCAAAGTTTATTTCACCGAATTTTTACAATGAAAGTAAGTCAAGCGGAAATCAAGAATGGTGAATATAATTCGATTCTTCTATCATTTCTTCACAAATTCCTGGGACTGCAGGGTAACAGCTCGCTTATATACGCATGCATACAGCCAAAAAAATGTATCTCCAAAAACTTGAGTCTGTCCTGTTGCTCACCATTTTGCAAGCAAGGTGAGCACTTAAATGGCTAGCATTTTTTGCGCGGCATACTCGGTCTGCAAAGTTTTCGGCGCATTGAGTTTTGGTCTCAGCGCTCTTTTGTCAGCATGGAGCCAACGTAAATTGTTCTGGCTCAAGTTCGACGTGCCACAGTGGGGCTATTAAAGTATTTTCGTTGCAAAAACACAACTTTTTAACAAAATGATATGATCAAAAAATGTATTGCAGTATTGTAAATAATTGATCAACCTATAAAATGAGTATTTTAAAATAGCACAATGCCTTTTAGATAGTTATGGGATAGCAAAGTTGAAATTTGGGAAAAAAAAAAAACTATTTTATTTTATGGTAAGAAAAAAAATATTTCTATTAGATTTAGATGTTTTATGTTTGCTTTCTATGTTTTAATAAAATGATTACAAAAACGATTTAATAAAATACATTTTTTTAAAGTTATTTTTAAATTTAATAAAATATTAATTAAAAAATAAAATTATTTTCTAAATCTTTTACTGACGCCACATGCCCCAGACGGGGATCGGAAGACGCTGATAACATGTTGAAGAGGTCGTCATGTTACCGCACCATTGATGCTTTGAAAATGTTCAGAAATCTATATTTTTATAAATTTGGTTTAGGACTCCTGAGCTTCTTGTCAAAGTCTGATAATAATTATTTCTAAACCGGTCAAATAATTTTAAGTTGTTCAACGCCATGTTTGTTGTGTATAAAAAGCACACCTCGCCAACTTTCCGTCATATACTAATCCAGCGATTGTGATTATTTTTCAATATATAGTATAATATATTACCTGATAAAAACCGTTTGGATTTAGGGTATGAAAAGGCTTACATGCCTAAAATCGACCTGTTACATATTGGTTTAAACCAAATTTTGCAATTTTGAGATCTGTAACCGAAACAACAAAAAATGGATTTTCACGAATATGTATCATAACTTGACTAGTGATACAGGTTAAAAAATAACTAAAGATTCGATTTTTTATTTATTTAATTTATTTCCATTAAAGTTCAAAAATAGTTAAAAATTGATATTTAGCAAATATCGATTTACCCGGAGAAACACAAAGCAAACCGAAATTTATATTTTGAAGTATAACGACCCGTTACCTAGTTTTCGAGATATTATAACTGAAAGCGGACAAAACTACCTTTTCAATTGTGTGTTTTTTTTTAACACTGAAAATCAGTCAAAAAAAATGCTACATCTTCTAAATCAAAAATCTGGTTTATTCAACACTAAATTTTTGTTTTACGTGCGCCACTATACATTGGTTTTAGACGATAAGCTGAAGCTCTTTGCGCAATTTGTAATAAATTATGATATTTTAAATACTGGGTATTCGTAATCGTAAATTTGCCAGATAACTTAATTTTATACTGTTTCATCCCTTTGGTAGTTATATGGAATTTGGCATTTTTGATTAGCTGCTTCTGTTTTTTCTCTCCGTTGTGTTGGCTATTTGTGTTGGTGTTTTAGATTTTAAATTCTCAGTTGTTTAATTTTACTCAACTTCTTGACGCAACTTCCCATTTAATTAACAGCTAATCAGTATTACCATATTACCACAATGAAAAAACATGCGCGTGGTTATACTTCCATCTAGTTCTATATTTATTTTATTTACAAAAAACATATAATAATAAGATGATCATTTACCACTTAATTGTAAGCAGCCAAAATAAATTGAATATTCTCTGCCTCGTGTTTTCTTTCTTCTATTTAATTTTGTATATGTATGTTGCATCTTTTCAGATCATATTCGGAAATAACATATTTCCCGGGAGAGTACTTGAATGTCTTGACAGGACCAAATGGAACTGGAAAGTCTACAATTGTATCTGCAATTATATTGGGCTTAGGAGGAGAACCACAGTTGCTAGATCGCTCATCTAGAATTTCGGATTACATTAAAAGCAATAAAAACACTGCAACAGTGATTATTACAATTTACGGAAAACAAAATGGCTCTACAGAAGCATTCAAGCGTATAGTAGATCAGAACGGACATTCTCTATATTTTGTAAATTCTAAGGAACTACCAAAATCTAAATTCTTGGGTATTATTGCTACTTATAATATTCAAGTCGGCAATTTGTGCCAGTTTCTACCACAGGATCGAGTTCAGGTAGCATGTGTTATGTTTTATATATCTGTAAGCAAGTCGATATAGCCATGTCCGTCCGGATGCATATACGCGTTAAGGCTGGCGTCTAGAGACTAGTTTCCTAAAACACAGGCTGATTAAGTTTGTTTTAAATTCTTAACTCGTCTAGTTTCAGTTCCTAAAATACACATATAAACGATTACAATATAATCTTGAGTTTTTCAGAGCTTAGCTTAGCTATCCCGGCTAGATCCTTTTTGTTTTTATACTTTGATACCATAAAGAGTATATTGGTTGTGTGCAATGTCCGCCATGCTGGCTCTCTGTCCGAACGTATTTAGAGCTACAGACAGGAAAAATATCTTTGTCAAAGTGTCAATTTAGAATCTTTTGTCTTGATGGGGTCTGAGAAATCGATAAAAGGACTGTAAACTCCGACGTTCAGACCACACAAAATTTTCTAAAGTTATTAAATCTGATAGCTGTTAATTTGCTTCCCCCAAAGATAGCATTTAACATTTTGATGCCAAACACTTTACAATAGCACGCAGCGAGCCGCTTAAAAAACACTTTTTGAGCGAGATCTTATTTATAAGAGGTATTACCAGTAATGGCCTTAAATTAACGAAACAAATGTTACCGCCAATTTACCACATTATTCAAGGTTGGCCCACGACCAGATATTACTTATTAGTTTAATCCGGTGTTATATATAACAGTCGCACTTCCAGTTATCACATCACAAGGGGACAAGAACTGCATTCGAGCATTACAAGAAACAATAATCGAAAAGAAAGAAAAAAAAAAACGTTTTATGGAGAGCAAAACACACAGAAAATCTAACCTTATTTTAGTATTCTGGAGGTTAATTCGTAATTTAATGGAAGATCGGCTGTACAAAAAATAAAATTGATGTACTAAGAGACAACTTAATTTTAGTTATTGCATCCAATATAATTTACACGAAAGTTCGTTTAATTGAAAGTCGCTTGTATGTAGTAAGTAAATTCGATAGTTTGCTACTAACATTGAGAATAATTTTTTTTTAAACTGCGTTACAAAAATATGTTTATCACGGTCACTAAGTAACATCAAAAACACCTTGGGTAAACAATCCTTGCTACTGCAAACTGTTAACTGTTTTTTTTATTTCAAAACAAACATATATTTTTTGTATATCCCGAAATAGGACTTTTCTAAAATGAATCCACAAGAGCTTTTAGTGAATACAATAACCTCTGTGTGCGACAATCAGCTAATACAACACTTTAATGATTTGAAAGAAATGCGCAAATCACAAAAAACCGCTTATGTCGATAAAGAGCGAGAACAAGAGAACCTCCTAAAAGCTCAAAAAAGATTGGAACAGTAAGTTATAATTTGAAGTATATTTATTTATGCATACTCACGTTTAACATTTTTTTTTTAGGTTACAGGTTTCAGTCAATCAACATAACGAGCGCCAAGGAATACAACAAAAGCTAAACATTTATAAGGCAAAGAAATTATGCATTGAAATAAGTGTGGGACAAACAAAGATTAATTATTACAGAAGTAAATTGGATAAAGTGAAAGCTGATTATGAAAAAGTTATGAAAACCTATGAAAGTGAAAAAAGGGCTCATGAAGAAATATCCAAAAGTGAATTTGTCCTAAAAAAAAAATCTCTTGAGCAAGTAAGTTCTTGTTGTACATCGAAACCCTTTTTTTTTTTGTTTTTACCTTTAGCTTTGTTGTTTTTAATTAAGATTCAGCTTATAAAAAAATCAATGGAAACTAAAGGTGATTTAATATCTCAACTGGACACCATAAAGCATAAAATTAATGAGCACAAATTTGATTTGGAGGTTTGTTTATTTTTTTTTACTACTGTGAATTTAATTTTATTATATTATGTCACTTCCAGAGGAATATTCAACAGTCAAGTAAAAGTATAAACGAGGTGGACAAAATAAAGTATTTGATAAAAACAAAAAAACACGAATTACAGCAGTTTAGTAACGACAAAATGAAAGTTTTGACTGAACTAAAAAATGAAAAAATAAAAATACAAGTAACTCGTGAGATAACTATCAAACACTATAATAAGCGCAAAGAACTTGAAACTATACTTAACGATGAAAAAATTCCAGAAATTACGGCTCTTACTCACAAGTTAGAGAGATTGCAAAATATTAAGTCCCAAAAGATTGAAGTAATGTAGATGCTGATTTTATTTTATTTTATAGGTCTAAACAAAATTTTAAATATTTTTAGGAACTGCGTATTCAAAATCATGACGTGTTCAAGGCTTTGAGCTGGGTAGCCCAAAATAGACATAAATATAAATGTAACGTATATGATCCAATGGTGGTTGAAGTAAGTAAATTTAATTTATTTATATCCTTAACCCATGAAATGGGTCAAAAGAATTTAATTCAATTTAGTTTGCCACCATTAAATAAAAACACATCATCTTTAAAAATTCCAATGATCGATTGTATACATTTTGCAACAAAATGAATATACGACCCCAATTCACTAGGTTTTCCCCAACTGCTCGGCCGGGTTATGACTTAAATTACCCTACTTTTACGGCCACACTGATGCAGTTATATTATGGACACCTGTGCTTATAAATAGACCAATCCCTTGTAGTCGTGAGTTAAGTCTTATTCTGAATTTGAATGTGAATAAAAACAACAAGGGGTTAACAAACGTCAACGAAAACTTGTAGTGGATCACTTTAAAAACGAATATTCACAGCACCAAAAGTCTCAAATGGTCAGTCTGTGTTCATCAACTGTGCAACACATCATTCAGCGCTTCTTTCACGAAAATCGGTTAGAGAACAAGAGCAGGATGAACTCTAAAAATTGCTCTGCTGAATGAGTGGATCAAAATAAGCCCGAAAACAAACCCGGACGCGTGTCTCCCATGAATAATTGCTTAAGGAATTAACATCCTTATTTCACCTTTTATATTTTACGTTTTTATACCCTTAACCCATTGAAAATGGGTAAAAAGGGTATAATGGATTTATGCAAAAGTATGTAACAGGCAGAAGGAAGCATCTCCGACCCCATAAAGTATATATATTCTTGATCAGCACCAACAGCCGAGTCGATATAGCCATGTCCGTCTGTCCGTCCGTCCGTCCGTATGTATGAACGCGTCGATCTCAGAGACTATAAGAGCTAGAGACTCCAGATTTGGTATATAAGCTCGCCTAATCCCTGAATCCCTCGCACTGACTGTATGCGTAAATTATAGGGTTAAGGGTATAGTCTAGTCGGGATTTCTCGACTAGAGCCTTCTTACTTGTTTAGATTGCATCAAATAAGCTGTGACCGAAAATAAGAGTACTTTAATGCTTAACCCGAACTAACCGGTGGGAAAAACCTTGGTGCAAAATATATGTTTCTACAATATGTCATTGGAATATTTGTAAAATAATGCGTTAATGCCGGCCAATTTAAATGGTTTCTTGACACTGCATAAAATAAGCTGTCCAAAAAATCAATAAGCATCCTATACCTGGGAGAAATTGCAACAACAAAGTATGTACAGGCAAGTGACAAGTCTCTAGTCGAGTAAAGTCGACTATAAGATACCCTGAACCCTAGACCTTACACGTACGGCCATTTTCTATGGGTTCAGGGTATAAGAATAATAAAATGGGTAATAAGGGTATAATGGTTTTCTGCAAATGTAATAGTCGAGTCGATAAGGTCACATTTATACATACAATGATTCTCAGCGTAATGTCCAGGGTTCAGTGTATCTCCGCAAGCTTTCTCGACAATAGCCTACTTGTTTAAGCTAGAAGACTAAATTAGTTTTATGCAATATCCGTCACGCTGTCCGCTCGTCCATACAAACGCATATTTGTTTTTGATAGCTTTTAAGCTGATTTGAAACGCTATTAATATTTTTTCAAGATTGGGGCACTAGACCTCGGGATGCAAAGAGTCATCAGAGTTACCAAATTTGTTTGGGAAACGCCGTCCGCTGTTGTCGCCTTATCAACAAAATGCAGGACAATTGAGGATATAGTGGTCTCAATATCCTCAAGTTATCTGTGCACCTTGGTATTCAAAATTTAACGCTAATTACCCTTTGAGTAATTCCACAAAGTCAAATGTTATCTGCTTAGCCAATTGTATAAATGTTATTCTTAAACAAGTTGCTACTAGCTATCTTGCCCACTAATTTGGTGACTAGGAAAAATTGTTGGCAAAAAAAAAAGCTTCTTGCTAGGTGACTTTGTCCTTAATTTTTATGTAAATGTCACGTAAAAAATATGTTTTTTTAATCGAAATAAATTTATATGCAGCATTTTTTATAATTTCTTTAGTTAAGCATAAAAACTGATGAAGGAGCAATGTATTTGGAGAACGTGGTGAGACAGCGCGATTTATATGCTTTTGCCTGCGAAGACAAAAGCGATATGTCGCATCTTATTAACGAGTTGTGCTTAAAGCAAAAGCTATCCGTAAATGTTATTTATTGTACTCAGGCAGACAGAAGTTTGTTTAATGCTAGTGTCCCAATTGCAGAAATAGCGTAAGTATTACAGTATACCCTAACCATTTGATGTTATCATGTTATCTATTAATCCCTTTAACAGGCATATGGGTTTTAATTCGTATCTCGTGGATTTGATTTCTGGTCCGATACCAATAATAAACAAGCTTTGTGGCACTTATCATATTCATAATATTCCCATTGGCGCGGATGAAGTAAGTAATTTTACTTCGCGCGTACCAAAAACCATACGAATTTATTTTGGTGGTAAGTATATCCTGGTTATTAATAAGTATCTATATACTTTTTAATATTACGTCTAAAATGCGCTTGGGCCACTGTTTAAAAAAAAATTAACGGTAAAAAAAACCAGTTTAGGTCCATATAAGTCAACACACATTAAAATCATAAACCATAAAAAACAAGTAAGAAGGCTCTAGTCGAGAAATCCCGACTAGACTATACCCTGAACCCTATACTTTACGCATACAGTCAGTGCTTGCAAGTATGTGTGAGTGTGTGTATATATACGCGTATAGTGCAAACTTTCTTAACTTCAATACTCCATATCTCCAGTGTTTCTCAACCGATTTCAATAAAATTTTCACAGATTGTAATTATTTAGTCTAATCTTTTTCCAAATTCAAGATTTTGTTGTTATCGAGCACATGTGTATATCGAAAACGGAAAGAGTTATCGAAAATTTAAAACAAACTTGTACTGCGCGGGGATTATGCGAGATTATGTCCCAAATCTGGAGCCTCTAGCTCTTTTAGTCTCTGAGATCGACGCGTTCATACATACGGACGGACAGACGGACATGGCTATATCGACTCGGTTATGGGTTATGGGGTTATGGGGTCGGAGATGCTTCCTTCTGCCTGTTACATACTTTTGCACAAAACCATTAGACCCTTTTTAACCATTTTAAATGGGTTAAGGGTATAAAAACGATGTAAAAAATGACACACAATTAAAACTATGTCAAGTCCACACACCTTACCATATATTTATTAACACAATTAACCTGTAACCAAACTAAATTTCAGACAAAATATCGCTGACTGCTATAAACACAATATGGGTTATTAGAGCACCGGTTAGCCAACCCGGTAGTCGCTAAATATTGCATAAGCAAGCAATTTTTGAGTACACAATCACCCAATTTCAGTGACACCACAAACACGTAAATGAAGCTATTTTTACGTATAAATATTGTGACTTTTCGGTAATAAAATCAGTGTTTTAGTACAACTACGTACATGTATTCACTTTTTTCTCCCATCGCACCCAAATGTGCGCACAGAAGGAATTCCCTCTCCGTAGTCCAATTGGTTACAAGTGCTAGTTGCTACGCTTACTGGTAGTCAGTTTATGTTCTGACTGCTGCCCAAACCTATTATTTACACAAACAAAACTATTATAAAAATTAAATTTTTTTTGAGCGCCGTTATAGACTAAAATAAACCTTGAATTTAATCAAACCAATCAATTTTGTAAAAATATAACACAATTTATTAAAAAATATGTTCTTGCTTTTTTATTATGGCAATAAAAAAAAGGGTTTTTTTAAAAAATGTTTTTTTTTCTTTAGCGATTTGACCCTTCTTAAGGACACGCATGCTTGAAGTACTGACCTTTGAGCCTAAGTTGAGTGTAACACTATTTGACGCAATAATCCTCAAAAAGCTTGATTGTAAATGTATATTGTGACAGTGCAGAAAAAATAACTAGTTTGTTATCTTTAATGATAGAACTAATTTTTCGTGTTCTTCTCAGAATGGCCTTTCCAATAGTGTGGTGCTGAAAAAACAACAAGTCCCTCATATTGTATTAAAAATTACGTACTGTTTTCTGTGTTGTTTCTAGCAAAGTCTTTTAATTCAAGTTATTGAAGATAGTGTGAAAAATACCGATAATTTTTATTAATAGTTTAAAAAAAAGGGGCAAAAACTGATATTATTATTATTGACCACAATTTGAAATTTTGCAGGTATTTTTTTTTTTATGAAATAGTAAAACGAGTAAAAGCTCAATTGTTTTTGGCAAATTCATGTAATAAGCAGCAGGAAGCAACACTGACCTTATTTACTTGATCAGCCCCAACAGCCTAGTCAATAGAGTCACTTCACTGTCTGAAGCGCAATATAATAATAATCTGTGAAATTTTATTAGTGATCACGCAGTAGCACACACATTCGTACAAACAATGAATGCGTGCGTAAAGGCTAGGGTTTAGGGCTTTTATTCTTAAAAAATTTTTACTTTTATTTATATATATGGTTTTTTTTTAAGGCACTAAAAAGTTTTCTATAACGTCATCAAGGTATCGCTCAGACCTTATATTAACCGAAAGCACAGTACGAAGAAAAAATCAGCTTATTAGTCTTGATTCAAGGCAGTTGATTTCGATTAAGGAAAGGTGAGTAAAAATATACTTTATTTATAAATATTAATGTGTTCGAAATTAATATTTAATATGGATTTCTTAATATAGTAATAACCCAAAGGCCCTAGACTTGAATGAATTAGTTTTGATGTCCTTTTTTATTCCTTAACCTATGAAATATGTAAAAATGGAACAATGGTTTTGTGTAAAATATATGTAACAGCGCTATGAACACTGCTGGTTACTAGAAAAAAAAAGTTGATTACACAAAAAATTATATTTTAACAAGACGTCCCAATTATAATTGTATTAGTGTAAGATAATAATATATTCTCCTTAAATTCGTATCTGTTGAATTTCTTTTATAAATTTAAATACAAATATTTTACAGATTCTCGAAACTAATATTGGAAAAGGACCAAATAGGAAACAAAATAAGAGAAATTGATACTGAGTTTGACCGTTTACAAATAGTTAGTCGCGAAGAAGGTTATATAAAGAGAAAAATTGAACAAAAATTATCGCACCATGTAAATTTAGAGAATGAAGTAAAAAAGCTGGAAATGAAAGTAGACACCATTAATAAATCATTTTACTGTAAGTGAATAAATTTATAAAACTCCACAAATCTGATATATATTAACATGCAGCATTGGAAGCCGTCAAAAATACATTCCAACAATTATTGCTTTCGGATTTAAAACAAATGGTAAAAATTGAGAGTAACTTAATCAACATATTGGTGAATACAAATAAATTAGAGTCATTTAAAAAATGTAACCGAATAATTGAATTAGTCCATAAACAACATCACGATACGCAAATTAACACACTTAAGCAAAGAGAAGAGCAGTATAAAAAAGCCGCAGTAAGTGTATATTAATGAAATTAAATAATGAAACTTCAACAGTAATATTTTTAGTCCACAGTCGATAAAATAGTGTTATCACTTAAAGTTCAACTGCAAGAAATTCAATCTAAAACTTCCGAAGTGAAGGGCCTGTGCAATGATCAGCTTCCGTCAAGCGGAAATTTTCCCTATAAAAGCGATTTTGAGCAATTGTCAAGCTACAGCTCAGAAAGAATATACGAAGCCATAATCGAATCTCAGGCAAGATTAGAATGCATGGATAATTTAGATTCCCAGGTAATTTCGAGATTTAAAACCAACCATTTTCATATATTTATTTTTAATAACCTAGTGCCACAAAAGTTATCTTATAATTTAATCCACTAACAAATTATATATAAACATTATTATTTGTATCAATATTTATACAATTTTATTAATTTATTTTTTCTCTGCGTACTGAAGAATGTGTAATGTCAAATTGAGAGCGTCTTGCATGTGCTTAAAATGTACTTCTTGACAAAAAAGACTAAAAAGGGTCTCCAATTTTGGCCGTTTCTCGTTGTTGGATATGATGTTAGAATAAATAGAGATAAAGGGTGTTAAAGTTAAGTATAAAGCATTCAGACAAAGGTTCATTTTTCTGCAAAACTAAACAAGTGCTTTATTTAAATCGATAAAACATGATAGAAAATAACGTGTAGTACGCTTTTCAATAAAATATAGGTCGTGTTTTTATTTATTTTATAAGCAGGAAATAAAACAATATTTTATTTAAAATTCATTTATTAATTTATTTATATTACAGGTCCTCGCTAATTATCATCAACACCAATGCAAGGTTGATCAATTGAAGAAAGCCATTGACGTCAAATCAATTCAAGAAAAAGAAGAAGAAGCCAAAATATTAGCATTATTCAACGAGTGGGAACCCAAACTAATTAAATTAATTGAGACAATTAACGCCAAATTCAGTACATTTATGGACTCGATAGCATATGTTGGAGAAGTGGTCTTATCAAAAAAAGATAAAGTATGATTTTATTATTATTTATTATTGACATGCGTCGAGAACGTCGTAGGCTCTGCATGTC
Organism: Scaptomyza reducta; assembly: GCA_035044485.1. Taxonomy (NCBI): domain Eukaryota; kingdom Metazoa; phylum Arthropoda; class Insecta; order Diptera; family Drosophilidae; genus Scaptomyza; species Scaptomyza reducta. Next base: position 80,399 of record JAWNNV010000141.1, on the reverse strand, counting down.
ATTCAACAAATCGACCTGTTTCTTAGATTCTAATGATAATTTATATTCTTGACAATATTTTGGTATTTCTTTTCAGTTGAAAATCGTGTATTGTCTTGTACATCCGATTCTTGAATATGGTTCCTGTATATGTTATCCCAAATACATGATTCATAAGAATTGAACAGAATCGGTGCAATAACAATTTGTGCAATTTGTATTTTTACTGTGTCCGGAGTCGTCAGGGTGGGCGTGGAGTTTAAAAATGGTTTGATCTTTGGAGGGCGCCACTACGCACTAAATCGGTAGGCTGTGTGGGCTTGCCATCCAAAATTTGACGACTAAGCTCAAAACTCTGGAAGTTCAATGTTTTTGATGCAGTTCTTTGAGGGATACAAAAAAGTATTTTCTCCCACACAAAGATATACATATTCAAAGTTCTCCATTTTTATCCTTAAGGGTATCGGAACAGGTCATACAGACACATTATAATGACATTGCAGAAAACTATTATGCTCTTAACCTTCCGCATCGGAGTATAGAAAATGTTTCGATTATCATATTAATAGAAATTTATATTAAGAATTATAATAAAATAACTTCTTGAAAAATTGCGTAAAATGGTAATAAATCTCAGCATTTCTGCACATTTGCACTCAGTAAAGAAAGTTGTATAATGATATAACTCAACAACATGGTGGTAACTCAGGATAATCACATTCGCTACCTATGTAGATACCTAGACAGGAAAAAACAAATCCAAATTATGACAGCAGTGTAGATCAAAAGGAAAAAACTCAACTGGAAGTTAAAGAAATCAATACAAAAAACAAACTATTAGTGTACATACAATTTTGGGGCAGTGCTGCTAAATAGTGGAAATCGGTGCAAATCATACAGAAGAAAATTCTCCGAGACACATCTGGTGCTCCTTACTATGTAAGCAATTTTAAACTACACAATGACTTTAATTTGCATACAGTTATAGAGCAAATTAATAGACATACTAGTTGGTAAAATGACATAACAATCATATTATATTTTGTTATTGTTGTTAAATTAATTTTGTTATTGTACCTATTTGCTATAGTTATTTTTATATTGCCATTACAATATTTTATAACCTTTAGGGACTTAGCCCCACTTGCAACCGAGCATAAATATTTAGTCTTTGATTGTTGGATCGGACATAAACGTCTAATTTTCAGTGTATCTCTAAGTAGGACTTTCTTGACCAATTGTTGAATTTTTTATTTAATCGCTATCTGTTTATAAATTTTTAATAATGTTAAAAACTCACATATGCCGGCTAACTACAAATACGATTCATTTTATTTTTTCAGATTGATTTTGATTCGTATGGTATTCAAATAATGGTCCAGTACCGAAAGAATGCCAATCTACAAACTCTTGATAAATATATACAATCGGGCGGAGAACGTGCTGTGGCCATTGCAATCTATTCATTGTCATTGCAACACGTTACTCATGTGCCATTCAGGTAATCACATCGCAAGATTTAAATTTGTATATATATATATATATATATACAGAAGGTAAACTGTATATCATACGATTTCTGTTTGGATAAAGAACTAAAACCACTACAGAAAACCGGCAATGCCTATATCTCCCTAAGTTTTTAGCTACAGTCATCGATTTAGAGTCTTAAATTTTGTGGCAATATTGCTGTTGAAAGCCCCAATGATGTGCAACGCAATTTGTAAAGAACGCTATTACCACTGCCACTCTATACCTCCCTTTACTAAGAGACTTTTCACCAACAGTTTTAATAACAATATTTGAAAAAATTTGACATTTATGAACCGATTGACTTGAGAAGACTAGTGTTGAAAACATAAATTTACTACAATTTTTACCATGAATCACACCGCAAAAATGCACTAAAAGTATCGCTTTACATAAAAAATAGTCATTCAGTTGTGGCAATGATCAATATTCTTATTGCAATCGAAGAAAACTTGAGAGCCCATGCTGCCTAACAACAACATCTAATACAACAACCTCTTCCAGGTCAGGGGCACAAAAATACCACTAAATCCTTCATCACTGAGGCAAGATGCAATTAATAAGGTGGCCTCGATTTTACAGCTCGCTCAATTTGAGTACCAACGAGACAAGTTGACCAGTGGCTGTGCTGTCGTAATTGTGCAAAACAGCAGAGACGCAAAACAGTAATATATCTCACAAAATTAAGTGACAAGAAAGCAGGAAATTTTTCCTTTCCTTGTGTTTTGATAAGTTGGTACCAGCTGACACTAATAACCGCACCTTATTAATTTTACTCATTTATGCACTGAGCGAAATAATATATGATATTTAAGTTTTGAGGCAAGGGTCATTAACTAATTTGTGTATGTACAATCCGATTAGAAGCAATCCTACTTTTTTTTAGTGGTAAACATGCACAACATACTTTTATGCTTTTTTTTTGTGATAAAAAAAAATGGTACAAGTAAAGCCAACGATCAAAATGAAAACGAAAAGTCGTCTTGGTTCTGCTGCACCCCAATACAATGAATTTCACTAACGACCAAAGAGTAGCAAAGAACGCAAAAACAAAACGGAAAAAATTCGTTATAAGGAGAATTTGTGGGTTTTTATTTTGCGAAGTGTGTGGCTGAGTTGACTTGCTGGATGGTACTAAGTTTGTTAATTGTCTGCTAAACAACTTATTTCTAAAACTACAGATGAGTTGTAGTGTTGGTGGAGAAGGAGCAGTGATTAAAGCTTATATTACATTTTATGGACGTATCAGATGATTGGGCTTTGTCGATTTCGGAAATTAAATTGTGTTTTTTGTTTTGTTTTTTCTGCCCTTTGGTAAATGTGTTACAAGACTGGTATAAACTTGTGTCCAAAATAACAGCCGTTTTCTTCAAGGTGAATAAATATTTCTCGAGTTGTAAATCCATTTGAAATAGCAATTGTGTAATTTTGCCATTCGCACCGTTAATAAATTCCAATATATATTTTAACTTAATATCTTCTAATTTACTTTTAGATGTGTCGATGAAATTAATCAAGGCATGGACGCTAAAAACGAACGCCAAATATTTGATTTACTTTTAAGAGAAGCTACCAAACAGGGATCTCCTCAATACCTATTTGTAACGCCAAAGGTATGTAGTTTAAATTAATTTTAAAGTATACATATAATCCGTTTTCTTTACTTTTTTTAGTTGCTTTGCGACTTAAGTTACAATCAACGCTTGTGTGTCTCCGTAGTTCATAATTCAGGTTCTATTAAACCAGATATCTGTTTTCCACTTCATTGATAAATTCTTAAATGATTTAAATTATACTTTGTTATGAGTAAAATAAATATTTTAATACTTTTACATCATTTGATGTTACTATAGAATAAATCAAATCCTAAAAATTATATATAATATATATCTCAAATCTAAAATATCTAGTTCTTATACTCTACGAGATCGATTAATATTAAATTAAATACTGCTTGTTAACTAAAATTAACAAAATCTCCTTTAAGCAAAAATTTCATCGAATATACCGATAGGTAAAATTGTAACCGATATTTCTTTCAGTTTAACACCTTGGCTGAAAATATAATAATATTACTTTAAAATTAAACGACTCTAATTTTAAAACTGTGGAAGATATGTGCATTTTAGTCTTGGAAAGGCGGATTGGCTGGGTTTGTTTTGCATTCAAATTTTCAATGCAGGTGGTTGGAAAAACACACCAGTGAATTTTTTTTTTTGTAATTAAGTAGCACACGTACTTAAAGACGATTTAAGCTCATTTTCTGGTTTTTCATGTCTTCTCTGAAAATATCTTATAAATATGGAATAATGATTTTTTTGAGATTTAAAAATGATTAACAATATAATATCTTCGTGTTAAGTAGTCAATCCCCGTAATGTATATTGTATATCGATGTACTCGATAAGCTGTTTAGGCTATCGTTTAAAATAAATCAGTCTCTACCGAACAACCAAACGTTGTGGATGGCGCACTCGCCAACAGGTTATGGGCCCAGGCTTGCGAATAATATGCAAAAAGCATAAGAGCAAAAGCGAGAGTAAGATTACGGTATAAAAAAAGTAACTGTATATGTGTGCCTAAGTTAAAGTCTTAAGTGTAGAGAAAAGTGACAATGAGTTCCCTATACAACATAGAGAAGCTAGATGATACCAACTATGACACCTGGTGCTTGCTGGTACGCAGTGTTTTGGTTTATCAGGATTTATGGTCAGTGCGGAGTATAAGTCATGGAAGCGTCAAAACGACAAAGCTATGGCTGTGCTGTTCTTGTCAATAAGTGCGTCGCAGATTAGCTCTATCAAACAGGGCGTCACTGCACATGAGATATGGAGCGAGTTGGTAAAGTTACACAGACCAGCGGGACCTGTGCGCAAGGTAACATTGTTCAAAAAGTTAATAAATAAACGCATGGCGGAGGGAGAGCCAGTTCAGGGGCATGTAAATGAATTTGTGAATGTAGTCGACAAGCTATCGCAAATAGGCATTACTCTACCAGATGAATTGGTTGTCATAATGTTATTAGCAAGTCTACCTACATCCTATGAGAACTTTGTAGTTGCATTGGAAGCGCGTGATGATTTGACAGCGTTCGTTTGCTGGAGTTGCTACGAACCGAAAATTGAACGGCAATGTTTGGTGCGTCTACAGCGGCGCAACATCACACATGTGTGCGCGACGTGAATTGTTCGATGAGTACGAACAATACATTGAAAACATTGAACTGGCGGGAAAAAGCAACATATCAGCGAGAGGCCGTGGCACAGTGGTTGTGCGCAGCCTGTGTGGCTACACAATTACACTGCGAGAAGTTTTGTATGTGCCAGGATTGCAATGCAATTTTGTATCGGTTGGGAAAACAGCAGAAAATGGAGGTGCTAAAATATTTGATAATAAAGGCTTATTAATATTATCGGCCAAAAAGGTCATAAGCTAAAAATGAGTTGTTTAAATGGCATGAGCGCTATGGTCATTTAAATGTGCAAAGTCTGCGTGAACTTAAAATTAAGGATATTGTTCGAGGTTTGACATTTGATTCCAAAGATGGAATTGTGGATTGCATAAACTGCATAAAGAATAAATGTCAAGTTAAGCCATTCGAAAAGTCGCACACAAGGGTAACTAAGTTATTGGATTTGTTGCATAGCGATGTGTGTCAGAGAGAATGTAATAGATAGAGAGGAAACAAGAGTACCCCTCCTTTTAACAGAAGGAATAAACTTGTGGTTAAGCTCGTGGGGAAAATTTCCCTGTCTACTCGTTGGGAAGTTGTCGACCATTATTCTTTTTCGCTTTTGTTTTGATCACGAAGAGTGCGATGCGTGAGACAACGATTAATTTTTGACTTTTAGTTCAATCTGCTTGCCAATGCCTTAGATATAGGGTAGTATGGGAGGGTAGTATAGACTTTATAAGAACTTTGTGCAATTGTATGGCCAAACGTGAGATACTTAAATATGACTTCCAAAATATATATGCGTATATATATATTGGGAATTAGGTAGATCATTAATAACTTATTGAACAGGTTTAAAATGAATAAATACTAAATTAACACTAACCATAAAATAAACGCATTTTCCATTCAGATAATTAACATGAATTGTCCGTGTATTAAAAATATATATTAATAATTTCATAGAGCTTAATTGCATTTTTTAATAAAGGGTATTAAAATACATTATTCAGTTTGTGCGTTCCAGCAACGACAACCATCACGTGTTGTTGTTGTTTGTATTTTTGCGTTTTGCCTATCGCCGCTGGGCGCACAGAAATGCATACACAAAAAGACGGCCCGAGGCCACATACAGCAGGCCGTCTGCAGACGTTTTGCCAATTCCCGTTAGAATTGTTCATATGCATACACAAAAAGATGGACGAATTCGAATATTGAGGCAGGTCCAGAAGTAGAACCAAACAAGACATTAAGAAGAAAGAGCGAGACGAGCTTAACCATAGGTCTGCGATAAAGCATAGTGCACACACATGCAGCAGGTCATTTGCAGACTTTTTGGTGTCGACAGAACAAATTTCTATGCAAACAAATTATTTGCTTCTAATGAAATAAATGAATGATTAATAAATATAATATATACATAAAATAGATATATATAAATTTATATTATTAATAATTTAAATTTAAATAACTTATTTTTATTGCTTTAATTTTTTACTTAAATACCATAAAAAATATTATTTATTTTTATATTATAAGTATAACAATTTCATCACATCCAAGTCACAAAGTATTGATAACTAAGAGACTAACAAAGAGTTCATGCTTCGAAATATGTATTAGGCTTTCAGCATAGACAGACAGTGCCGAAAACATACGAGAAAACATGAGCAATCAAAACAAAAACTAAATCAGATATGGCCGCTTGCCCAGTAGTATAAGCAAACAAGCGATAAACGAGCACAAAGAAGAAGGGGGGAGACGAGCTTAACCGTACGTCTGCGATTTTTTTTTAACAGTGGAGGGGTATTCTTGTTACCTCTCTATCCATTACATTCTCTCTGATGTGTGTGGGCCTATAAGTAAAGCATCAAATGGCGGCAACAGATATTTTCTCACTGTAATAGATGACAAGAGTCGATATGTACATATGTATTTTATGAAGCACAAGTCAGAGGTGAGCAAATTATTACAAGATCACTTTGTAATGGTGGAACGTCAGACAGGCTTGAAGGTGAAGTGTATCAGGAGCGATAACGGTACTGAGTACATCAATAAAGATTTTGATGAGTATCTTAGATCTGCAGGCATAAAGCGGCAGCTGTCGGTTCCATACACTCCACAACAAAAAAGGGTAGCTGAACGCTTTAATAGAACCCTAGTTGAAATGGCAAGAACAATTATAAACGCAGCAGGCTTAAATGAAAGTTTCTTGACGGAGGCTGTAGAATGTGCAGCGTACTTAAGAAACCGATCGCCCACAAAGGCAATTTATGGCAAAACGCCATTCGAACTGTTTACTGGACACAAGCTAATAGTAAAACACTTGAGAGTGTTTGGGTGCATAGCAGGTGCACTAGATAAGGGAAAAAGAAAAAATTCCACGAGAAGGGCAAAGAGTATGTAATGGTCGGATACTCGAATACCTCAAAAGCGTATCGTTTGTATGATAAAAGCACAGGTGATATTAAAAAGAGTAGAGATGTTTATTTCATAGAAAGTGAGCTGAATGAAATAGCTGATATCACGGCATTGCTCGAAGAGACTAAACAGCAGGCAAATGAGGAAGCCACAGATCAAAACGATCCGGAGAGCGATACTGAAGAGGAGGAAAGCGACCAGCAAGAGAATAAAGCGGTCAAAAGACGACCAGGGAGGCCAAGAATAATCAGAAGTGGATTACGTGGACGGCCAAGTAAACAATACAACGTGGTGAATATGATGTTCAACAGCGACGTTATAGATACCTGTAACTGCGCAACAAGCGCTGGCGAGTCCTCAGGCTGATCAGTGGGAATCGGCGATGCAGAACGAATACGATGCTTTATTACGTAACAAGACGTGGGAGCTGGTGAAACTACCAGCTGGTCAAAGGCCCATTGGATGCAAATGGGTATTTACGCTAAAAAGGACCTTAGCAGGCGAAAGTGGGCGCTACAAGGCGCGCTTGGTGGCGAAAGGGTGCAGTCAAAAATATGGAATCGACTACGAAGAGACATACTCGCCAGTAGTTCGCTATGCTACTATTCGAATGGCATGGCAGCTTAATATGAACTGTTTGTTCATCAGCTGGACGTGTCGACTGCATACTTAAATGGCGATCTCGAGGAGGAGGTCTACATGAGACAACCGGAGCACTATGACGACAAGTCTGGAGATGTGCTCAAGCTAAAGAAATCGCTATATGGCTTAAAACAAGCCGGCCGTGTTTGGACGCAACTCTGGATGGCGTTTTGAAGAAGATTGGCTACAGGGCATGTGCAAGCGAACCGTGCCTGTACACGAAGACTTCAAAGCCGAAAATGATTAACGTGATTGCTGTCTACGTTGATGACTTGCTGTTGTCGTGCTCAGACATGGGTGAGATGGAGGCGACTAAAAAGGCGCTTGCTTCTGAATTTCAGGTTGTCGATAAAGGTTCAGTGGAAAACTTCCTTGGTCTGGAAGTGAAACGAGAAGGCGAAACTGGTGCGATTCGTGTTGGCCAGAAGAAGCATATTATGGGACTGCTTCAAGAGTTGGGCATGGACAATGGTCGTACGACGTCAACGCCATTGGAAGCCAATTTCCAAGTCAACTGTCAAAACGAGATGTGCAAACGTGTTGATGTGACAGAGTATTAATCTGCCATTGGATCCCTAAAATAATTGTATACATTTATGAATGTATATTGTATATCGATGTACTCGATAAACTGTTTAGGCTATCGTTTAAAATAAATCAGTCGCTCCCGAACAACCAAACGTTGTGGATGTCTTTTGTTCTTCAGCGCACTCGCCAATACTTCGGTATTATTTTTAGTGATCATTTTTACTCATAGATTGATAAAATGTTTTAAAACTTTTTGTCGTCCAGGCTCATATTTTAATTTTTTATACGCTGAACCTATTGAAAATTGGTAAAAAGGGTATAATGGATTTGTGCAAAAGTATGAAGCAGAAGAAAGCATCTCCGACACCATAAAGTATATATATTCCTGATCAGCATCAACAGTCGAGTCGATATAGCCATGTCAGTCTGTCCGTCAGAGACTATAAGAGTTCAAGAACATAAGATCGCTTAATCCCTAGGCAGTACAAGTTTGGTTCAGATTTTCAATAACTTTCCCCATGTGATCGATAACAACAAAGTCTTGAATTTGGAAAACTTGGAAATAGCGTTTGAAACATTAAACGAAAAATTGACATCTGTGAAATCGGTTGAGAAACACCGGAGATATAGAAATTAGGGAAATTATGTAGTATATGCGTTCACACACATACTTGCAAGCACTAAATGTACGCGTAAAGTTTGGTGTTCAGGGTATCGTCTAGTCGGCATTACTCGACCAGAGCCTTCTTACTTGTTTTACCAATATCTTAGATAGGCTTAAGATACGTGTTTTTACTTAATTTAACAAAATAAAAAAAATGTGTCACTAGTGTTTTTGCATCAAAAAGAAAGAAAATTTTAATTTTAAACGACCATCCATACATATCCATATAACTCATAATAATATATTTCATTTAATATATAAAAATACATACATTATGCTAAGCCCATTACAAATTAGTAATAAGGGAAGTTTTCATCGGTTAAGATACGCTGGAGGTATTGTATAAAAATATACATTTTAAAGGGATGTGTTGGATTTTACTTTGTTTATTAAACGAACCACTTCATGTGGTGTGCTAATTGTGACTAAATTCTACATACAGCTGCACGAAGGCAGCTTGCTCTCAGTTCGATTCCGTGTGAATTGAGTTGCATATTAAGAATATACTTGTTTGATATATTACATACATACACGGATAACTAAGCTAACATACACGTTGACAATCAACATATATACTTAACAGGATGCCACTACTAAGTTTTCCCTGAACTTGGTAACTTTATCTGTAAGGATTTGAAAATATATATGGTTATATTATTACATAGTTTCAAATCTCTAGCTATAAGCGTGTCGAAAAAAATTCCTTCTAACAGACAGGCAGCATGACGGACATTGTAAAAAATCAATATGCTCTGCTATTTTCGGTATTAGAATATAAAATGCTAGCAGAAGTAAAATATCAGTATAGAATTAGCAACAAAAGGTCTGCGAACGACGAAAAGTACAATCATTTGAACTAAGAGTTAATTGCAAAGGTTGTGCATTCAACTTGCATATTGTGTTTCAATCTACAATAAACCTTGTGCTGAATTTCATGTATTGCTAATAATAACATATGTAAGTTCCAATTAATGATTATACAGTCGAACTTCTATATAACAAACTTTTCTATATATAGAATTAATTTTGAGAACACGGCATTTTGTGTTTTGTATTTCCCAATGCGTTTTCGATTTCCCAATAAGGATTTTAAATTTCATATTTTGTTCCGTTTATTGCACGAAGCTACATTTTTTGCTAGCGTCTTACTTTTTAATCTTCGGCGTACAATTTGTGGTTGCGACAGATGGTGTCTGTGAAGTTTGTTTTTTTTTTAAGCCAGCACTTGAACAAGAACCGACATTCAATCAGTACCGTTTTAAATTTTGATCGTTTTCCTTACTTTTCTTTATATATATATTATTACTATAGATATCGAAGATTAAAGTAAATTCAAGTATACAGTACGCTGAATTGCATACACTTTCAGTGTATGCGTGCACCCAGAGACATACATCGAAGCACTGACTGTAAGCGTTAAGTATAGCGTTCAGGGTATCTCCTAGCGGGATTCCTCAACTAGAGCATTCTTACTTGTTGTTTAGGTTCATATAAGGAAAACACTCATTTAAATCATAAGCCATTTATCGTACGCTGCAGATAGCGCAGACACACAGCACACAAGATGCACCCAATCCATGGGTTGAGATTAGAATGTGTTTTTCACACCATCTGTCGAGCGGCCTGCAGTTAGAAGATGGTGTCACAGGCAGCGTCATAAATAAGATAACATTAAGTCACGCATAGATAACTTTTGTATGTTCAGGTCAAATTATAGATAGCCGAACTAGTCTTAAGCAAACATTATCGTCTAAGAGTTCTGTATATAAGGCATGCATTTGTATTCAATAAATCCAGTGTTCTAGAGTCTTAGCAAAGATATACAAGTCTATTCACTCATCTCCATCATCGCATTTACTGTGCGCATCGAAGGACCTCCCTCTCCATAAGTCCAACTAGTTCCAAGTGCTAGTTGCGACGCGACAGTTTATGTGCTGAATACTTCCCTTACTATACACGCAAACACTTATTTTTATCATAAAAACATAAAATGTTTCATTGCCAGCTAGACCCACAAGCTTCACTTAACATACTTCAAGTTTTTATTGAGCAATGAGTGCAAAAAAACAAACACAAACAAATATTACTATTATATTTAAATAAAACACCAACACAAGTTTTCAAATGTTTCTTATATTAAATATATATATATACATATATATATGTATAATATAGTTATATATAGTTAACTAATGTCAATTTATTTTTATGCATGTAAAATAAAATATGACATCACGTCACAACATTGTATGTTTGGCTGGATGTTACGTAGCTGGCAATGTTGTGCAGCCGCTACGAATTAGTTCGCGGAGCTCAGCAGCTCTTATTACTTAAGTCAATGAACGTCGACGTTCAGTTGCAAGTGGTAAATGTGACACCACGAGTACTTGAACGGATGTCATTGCATAGCCGGCAATCACAGCATATTTGCGTGCCGTTTCCGTCTAACGGAAGAAATCGCAAGACCAATTAACACACCAACGCATATTAATTGGCACCCAACTTGTGGATCAATGAACTCTCTGACCAGATGGCGGCATCACACATTGTCGCCCCGGCAGTACAAAAATACGAGGCTATTGAAATAAGAAATAGCGTCGGGTGCAATGAACCTTTAGACGCTGTCGAATGCCTGCCCGAATTTTCGGGGGTACAGGAGTCATACGTCTCTTGGAGGCAGGTGGGCGTAGCCGCTTATAATCAAGCCATATAATGGCAGCTCACGACACTACCAGGCAATTGTCATCAGTAGGAGCAAGATCATAGGTCCTGCCGATTCTTTGTTAACCTCATTTGGCACAGCATTAAACTTTGATGCAATAATAAGTCGCCTTGACTTATTTCTGAACAAGAGCTAGGCACTCTCAGACAAAGTACAGCAAGGGCATAGTAATGCACAACTTACGTCACAACTTACGACGTCGATCCTTCCTTATCTTGGGTTCATCAATTCAACCAAGCCTTTAACTTCCATGTAAAACTGCAAATGGTGAACCATGAACGACGTCACATTCTGATACCGCCTCCATCGAAGCGGCAGAAGTCGACGACAATGCCGTAGATGATTATGGCCGGATGTCATAAAGTTTTTAGGGGTAAAATCCCAGCTGCCCGTCATTAGACGAAGAGTACTGGAACTCGATATGAAGTTTCTCGTTGATACGGGTGCTTCTAAAAATGTCATCCGACCGCATAAGGGAAGCGTCCGCCCGTTGGACTCTCCTTTCCCAATTCATACAATTCACGGCAAAACTGCAATCACCCACAAATGTTTCATATCTTTGTTCAATATAAGCAACCATGCGTTTAGTTATTGACTTTCGTAAGCCTAATGAACAAACGATACCCGACAAATACCCTATACCGAATATTTTCTTTATACGTGGGAGCTTAGGCAAAGCTTCGTTTTCAGTAAATGGAGGTAAATATGAATTTCAAAGACTCCCATTTAATCAGAAAAATGCAGCCAGCTTCTTTCAAAAGAATAGAATAAAAAGTCCTCATTAAAGGGAGGGTGGTCCACAACGACAATACAAAAAAACGTTACTATAATTTTGTTCTTTCCTTTTTATTAATTTCTGGGTTTTCTTTCATGTGTCCGCTTTCTTTATGTTTGGTAATATATATATATATATATAAATAACCTTATTGTAAGTTTTTATAATAATGAAGGGAAACAGTCACCACACAATCTGACTACTAGCAAAGCATAGCAACTGCCTGTAGCTAGTGGGACTAGTAGGAATTCCCTTGAACATTTGATAATTTTTTGGTGATGGGTCTTCTTTTATATATTTCCTTTTTTCTTTATGCTCAGAGTAGTTGTAGAGTTTTGATTGAGGAACACACTAATACCCCCATAAGGGATCTTATGTCCGTTTCGTCCAGTCCACTAACAACCTACTACCATTGCCATTAAATATGCAACCCATTTACATCCTACATCTTATTTATAAAAATTGTATTGTTCGTAAGAAAATTACTATTTTTCCACCACTCAATGAGGTCAATATCATCAATGACCATTCATCGGAGACACGCTGGAACAACGGTACCAAAATCCGAGTACAAGGCGCGCACCTCCATACAATCAACGAGCAAGTGGCTAAATCCCTTCTTCCGGACATCGCCACCAGCCAGATCATCCGTGGCCTCCCGTGCCTTCATCACTTGTTACGTGCGAGGCTTGGAGGCAGTTCAAGGACTCAAGCAGGTAGCACGATGAGTGTACTTCGCGTGATGTCTGTGTCGGCATCACCCTTTGGTGATACACCCGCGCAAGGAGAACCGCCAAAGGTGGTGGTTGCGGAGACAGGATCGGCCGAGGACGGCCTTAAGCTTAAAGGGGGGTTAGTTAAATAATGTCAATTTGATTTTATATATGTAAAATAAGATATGACACCACGTCACAACATTGTATGTTTGGCTGGATGTTACGTAGCTGGCAATGTTGTGCAGCCGCTACGAATTAGTTCGTGGAGCTCGGCACCTCCTATTACTTAAGTCAATGAACGTCGACGTTCAGTTGCAAGTGGTAAATGTGACAGCACGAGTACTTGAACGGATGTCATTGCATAGCCGGCAATCACAGCATATTTGCGTGCCCGGTATGAATCAAAATGCAGGGCTCAGCATTTCATGCGAGGTTCAGCGTTCTTGATATTATTTAAGCTCTAAACATTGTATATTAATATATTCAAAATCAGTCTGAAATAATTATCCTATAAAGCCGGTGCATCGCCGGACTAAACAGAAAACGTATATTCAGTTAACTCATAACATGCTCAGGCGCTCCGTCGGCATCGTTAAATAACGTAATTGGCGCCCAACTCGTGGAGTAACATAATAAAAGTACTCACGCGGCTTCTAACGGAAGCAATAGCAAGACCAATTAATGCACCAACGCATATTAATTGGCACCCAACTTGGTACCTTGACAAAATCATAAGTCAAAAAATCACGCGGCTTCACCGGGAAGCATTTAAAAAAAAAAAAGAGAAAAGAAAAAACTTGCAGTGGCTGGCCTACTTCATTAGAGGCAGCAGAAGTGAAGACGCAAAAAAGCGTTTTTCATAAAAACAATTATTCAACAATCCTACGGGCAACAGGTGCAATCTACTACGTGGGAAAACACCGTCTGAGCATTAAAGCAGTTTCACAAAAATTTTTTTTAGAAAACATGTGAGTGAGCTTCGTAAGTCAAAATTATGAGCATGGGAAAAAGGATATATTAAATCAATCCGCTAGGTGACTATTAGTATAGCACTCTAGAGTTCTTAGCTAATTTTTTTTGCTGTAAAAACAGACGCGGCAACCACGGCCCTCATTAAAGGGAGGGTGGTCCACAAGGACAATATACCAAAATACGCACCCAGAGCTTCCCTCGATTCCAGAAACATGGATGTCGAGCAAGTTAGGTCCCTAATACAAGCGGCTATCAGCAGCACCTTAGCAAAGCAAGTTGCTCCGGACCAACAGCGAGAAAAATCATTGATCAATAGAATCAATGAACTCTCTGACCGGATGGCGGCCCCGGCCCGGCAGTCAAAAATACGAGGCTATTGAAATAAGAAATAGCGTCGGGTGCGATGAACCACTAGACGCTGTCGAATGCCTGCCCGAATTTTCGGGGGTACAGGAGTCATACGTCTCTTGGAGGCAGGTGGCCGTAGCTGCTTACCATATTTTCAAGCCGTTAATGGCAGCTCACGACAATACCAGGCAATTGTCATCAGAAGGAGCAAGATCATAGGTCCTGCCGATTCTGTGTTAACCTCATTTGGCACAGCATTAAACTTTGATGCATGACTTATTTTACTGTGACAAGCGACCATTACACGTTTCTGAACAAGAGCTAGGCACTGTCAGACAAGGTAGTTATACGCAGCAAGGGCATAGTAATGCACAACCTATGGACGTCGATCCCTCCTTATCTTGGGTTCATCAATTAAACCAAGCCTTTAACTTCCATTTAAAACAGCAAATGGTGAACCATGTCACGCAGAACGTGGGACTAGGAACGGCGTCACATTCTGATACCGCCTCCATCGAAGCGGCAGAAGTCGACGACAATGCCGTAGATGATTATGACTCGGATGCCATAAAGTTTTTAGGGGCAAAATCCCAGCTGCCCGTCATTAGACGAAGAGTACTGGAACTCGATATGAAGTTCCTCGTTGATACGCGTGCTTCTAAAAATTTCGTCCGACCGCATAAGGGACCCTTTGGACTCTCCTTTCCCAATTCATTTGATTCACGGCAAAACTGCAATCACCCACAAATGTTCCATATATTTGTTCAATATAAGAGATACCATGCGTTTAGTTATTGGCTTTCGTAAGTCTAATGAACAAACGATACCCGACAAATACCCTATGCCGAATATTTTCTTTATACGGGGGAGATTAGGCAAAGCTTCGTTTTCAGTAAATGGGGGTAAATATGATTTTCAAAGACTCCCATTTAGTCAGAAAAATGCAGCCAGCATCTTTCAAAAGAATAGAATAAAAAGCGCCCAGATGGCGTTCAGAGCCAGAGAAAATGCTTCTCGGCAAAACAGGATCTTTGAGGTGGGTGAGAATGTCTTGGTAAGATCCATCACGAGACCAACAGGAAACAAACTCACGCCTTTGTGCGAAGAGAGAGCTGTAGAAGCAGACCTGGGGACCACGGTCCTCATAAAAGGGAGGGTGGTCCACAAGGACAATACAAAAAAACGTTAATATAATTTTGTTCTTTCCCTTTTATTAATTTCTGGATTTTCTTTCATGTGCCCCCTTTCTTTATGTTTGGTAATATATATATATATATATATAGAAATAAACTTATTGTTAGTTTTTATAATAATGAAGGGAAACAGTCACCACACAAGCTGACTACTAGCAAAGCATAGCAACTAGCACTTGTAGCTAGTGGGACTAGTAGGAATTCCCTTGAACATTTGATAATTTTTTGGTTATGGGTCTTCTTTTATATATTTCCTTTTTTCTTTATGCTCAGAGTAGTTGTAGAGTTTTGATTGAGGAACACACTAATACCCCCATAAGGGATCTTATGTCCGTTTCGTCCAGTCCACTAACAACCTACTACCATTGCCATTAAATATGCAACCCATTAACATCCTACATCTTATTTATAAAAATTGTATTGTTCGTAAGAAAATTACTATTTTTCCACCACTCAATGAGAACATTATCATCAATGACCATTCATCGGAGACACGCTGGAACAACGGTACCAAAATCCGGGTACAAGACGCGCACCTCCTTAGAATCAACGAGCAAGTGGCTAAATCCCTTCTTCCGGACATCGCCACCAGCCAGATCATCCTTGGCCTCCCGTGCCTTCATCACTTGTTACGTGCGAGGCTTGGAGGCAGTTCAAGGACTCAAGCAGGTAGCACGATGAGTGTACTTCGCGTGATGTCTGTGTCGGCATCACCCTTTGGTGATACACCCGCGCAAGAAGAACCGCCAAAGGTGGTGGTTGCGGAGACAGGATCGGCCGAGGACGGCCTTAAGCTTAAAGGGGGGTTAGTTAAATAATGTCAATTTAATTTTATATATGTAAAATAAGATATGACACCACGTCACAACATTGTATGTTTGGCTGGATGTTACGTAGCTGGCAATGTTGTGCAGCCGCTACGAATTAGTTCGCGGAGCTCGGCACCTCCTATTACTTAAGTCAATGAACGTCGACGTTCAGTTGCAAGTGGTTAATGTGACACCACGAGTACTTGAACGGATGTCATTGCATAGCCGGCAATCACAGCATATTTGCGTGGTCGGTATGAATCAAAATGCAGGGCTCAGCATTTCATGCGTTCTTGATATTATTTAAGCTCTTAACATTGTATTTTTATATATTCAAATTTAGTCTGAAATAAATATCCAATAAAGCCGGTTTATCGCCGTGCTAAACGGTAAAATTATCTTCAGTTAACTCATAACATTCTCAGACGCTCGGCATTGTTAAATAGCGTAATTTATATATCTATATAACGGTGTTTTTTCATGTCCTTATGAAAATCTTTATATGGAAGTTCGACTGTGCATGCAAGTAACAAGTGTAAACGTAACAGGCAAACGGAATCGACTGCGGAATACTCTGAGTCGAAGGTGTCGATTCCGATCCTGTTAATTTTTTCTCCGAATTAAAGAACTCTTTCTTTAAAACTGTGGAAGGTTTAAGAACATTGATATTCCAGGACTCTGGACTCTGGTTGCGGTGTGGGTTTGCCGTGGCATCAATCGTGACAGCTCTAGCTGTCTTTACACCAAATTTTATAGATTTAGCTATGAAGATATGGTGACATTTGGTTTTTACCTATTTTCAGTTATCGATTGTCCAGATGTGGAACTTCAATCTACACACAGAAGGACATATATCATACGGACATTGCACAACACCAATATACTCTTCTATCTTGATTAAAATGCGTTAAAGTAATTGTATGAAAGAAAAAAATCAAACGCAACCGAATGTGGACTAAGAAATCTGTTTATTATCAGCTGGAAAGCAGATGAATAACAGTCTACGTGCGATGTTAAGATGCGTGCGGCATCCCTCACCGCTTGCATCCCTAATGCTCGACCATTAAATTAAGTGTAAGCATTTAACTTTCCAAGAATTTGCAAAACTTAAGCTTCTAGCTACTTTCTACTAGCAAACTGACAGACTTTGTACGAAACCAAAATACTCACCTCCGGTATCAGTGTATAATTAGCGCTTGATTGAACGCAAATTGTGCCACAAACATATAAAATATGTGGTATTTAAATTGATGAATATTGATAGCATTTGAAATATATTTGTAAACATTTAAATGATATGTGCCACAAAACCCCCTCTAATAAGCGAGTACGGATAATTACTTGGATGGCAATTTTCTTCATGCTTTGTCGGGTGCAATTTGGTAAATTTTGAGTAAGTACCAGCGACGATTTTGCGTCGAAAACAATTAAAGTTGTTGTACTTCTGCTTTGCATTATATAAATAAAATATATGTTGTGTTTCGAAATCAGTTTAAATGTTCCTGGGATGAACAGGAATTTTTATTCCATCGATTCTTAGGAACTCGAGTTTAAACTGGCCACATCTGGCCATATATACATCAGTGTATATTTATTTTATATAAAGTATATACAATATATATTCTTGATGAGAATCGCGAGCTGAGTCGATATAATTATGTCCGTCTGCTTCTATGCAAACCTATCCCTTACTGTGCTAGCTATACCGCTGAAACTTTGAACAAGGTTGTCGTTTTATACCAGTTAAACCATTTGGACCATTTGTTAAAATTGGACAGATCGGACCACTATATCATATAGCTGTCATACAAATGCAAGATATTTAATAAGATTTTACTATAAACAAGTAAGAAATCCTGACTAGACTATACCCTGAACCCTATACTTTACGCGTACAGTCACTGCTTGTGTGTGTGTACGCGTATAGTGCATACTTTCTTAACTTCAATGCTCCATACTCCAGTGTTTCTCAACCGATTTCAATAAAAATATCACAGATTGTCATTATTTAGTCTAATGTTTAAAACGCTGTCTCCAAGGCTTCCAAATTCAAGATTTTCTTTGCCTAGGAAATATGCGAGCTTATGTTCCATATTTGGAGTCTCTAGCTCTTATAGGCTCGGAGATCGACGCGTTCATACATACGGACGGACAGACGAACATTGCTATATCGACTCAGCTGATGCTGATCAAGAACATATAAAATTTATGGGGTCGGATGCTTCCGCCTGCCAGTTACATACTTTTTGTTTTAATTATAATTAGTTAAGTTCTCCATGTTTTTTTTGTAAATTTTGGTTCATAAGGATTATGTGGATATCAATTTCCCCACGATTGGCACCCCAAGAAAAAATATAGCAAAGATCTTCCCCAGCATCCACTGGAATTCATTGTGGTAGATGTTACATAAAATGTTAAAAGGATTTCCATCTTTTGCCGTTGTCATAAAGAATTTTTATATTATTTATTTATGGCTGACTGCAGGTTTGCTGTTTTGCCCAAAGAGACATTTTTCAATTTCATTGTTAAGGGCTTCTATAAACTCGAATTTTGTCGTGGTGTTTAACATCCTAATATTTGTAGAGGGTTCATACGAGCATGTTGAGAATCTGGTGTAAACATCGGCT
Organism: Scaptomyza reducta; assembly: GCA_035044485.1. Lineage (NCBI taxonomy): Eukaryota > Metazoa > Arthropoda > Insecta > Diptera > Drosophilidae > Scaptomyza > Scaptomyza reducta. Next base: position 61,298 of record JAWNNV010000141.1, on the reverse strand, counting down.
CTTCTTTTGTTTGTTGTGTTGCCATTTTTTAGAAAATTATTGTACCCAGTAAAGAGTGCATATGTAAAAGCAGATTGGCAATGCCACTGATCGGGGCATTGCCTTTTCTTTGTTTTGCAAAACAAAGCGCTATTTTCGGAAATTGTAGTGAAATTCCTGCCTCTTAAAAATTAGAATTATTTGTATACGGCAGTAAAAATGTGCAATATATTTTAGTGTTCACGTAAACTTTTTTGAGTAAATTTCAACAGGCTAAATTTGGGCGATGCATCCGTTGATTTTTTTGCTTTTGGTGCGATGTATTTTAAATGTGGAATTTGAAAGATCGGGCTTGCATGCTTTAAAAGTGCGTTCAGGTTTCGATTACATTTTGATGGCTGTTCTGTTATTTTCCTATTCACATATATCATTGCATTTGGCATAAGTATGTCCGGCGACTCTCGACACAGAGCCCGCAAAATAGACAAGGAATCCGATAATAAAACGAAAAAGTTATATTGTATGCCAGGCTAAGAATTCACTTCGGCGTTTACGATCTAAAGGCGGACGAAATATTTAGAAATTAGTAATACGACATTTATCACTGGGCAGTGAGAGGGTACACAAGTTGCTTTCACTTCCATAACAAGGTGGTAACAAAGCTCCAGTGATAAAAGCGATGAAGAGAGAGAAGTTGTAAGTAGATGGTGTATGTGTAACGTAAATGAATGATCGCTCAAATAAGACGTTGACAGAACAATGAATAAGAAAATATGAATTATGCCCTCATAATTTCGCCTCTGGTATTAATCTTAATTTTTATTCTGTTACGTGAGAGCCAGACCAAGCGTTGCTGTGGTGCTGATGTTAACAAGAATATTCTCATAATTGATTCCAAAATAGGTACTTGGTGAGCTCGTTCCGTAAAATTACGGAAAGTCTGAGTCTGAAATAAGCTGAAAGCAGTAACAAAGGGTTGCCCAAATGATTGAACCCATTGAAAATGGGTAAAAAGGGTATAATGGTTTTGTGCAAAATTATGTAACAGGCAGAAGAAAGCATCTCCGACCCCATAAAGTATATATATTCTTGATCAGCATCAACAGCCGAGTCGATCTAGCCATGTCCGTCTGTACGTCCGTATGTATGAACGCGTCGATCTCAGAGACTATAAGAGCTAGAGACTCCAGATTTGGTAGATAAGCTCGCCTAATCCCTGGGCCGTACAAGTTTTTTTTACATTTTCGATAACTCTTCCCGTTTCCGATATACACATGTGATCGATAACAACAAAATCTTGAATTTGAAAATCTTTGAGAAAGCATTTGAAACTTTACTCGAAATAATGACAATCTGTAAAATTTTTATTGAACTCGGTTGAGAAACACCGGAGATATGGAACATTGAAGTTAAGTCAAGTATGTAGCTCACACACACATACTTGCAAGCAGTGACTGTGCGCGTAAGTATAGGGTATCGTCTAGTTGGGATTTCTCGACAAGAGCCTTCTTACTTGTTTATATCTTCAGAGTTCTGCTTAACGCCTAAAGTGAATATTTGTCGGCAATATTGCATTCATATCAGAAAATTTTTTTCACATTGTTTTTAGTTCTGTGGCAATGGACGATTGTTTTTATACTACACGATTCACTTCGGTGTTCAGTATATCATTTGCACTTTTATTTGGCGAACTCATATAAAGACTGAGTGGTTAATTGACAATAACAGCGCAAAGATCCTCGATAGCTATGAAGGCGTTATTGAATCGGTAGTTCGTCGCATCGCAAAGAATTGAATGCGATAGTCATTTATTATTCCTGCTATATCCACAATGCATATGCTAGTCCCGGGAATAATGGTGTCAACACTAGCAAATAGTACGCGAACTTGTGTCGCTTTACTGCCCAATTCTGCTGCAGAAATTATATGGTCCCAGTGATTGATGTCTTCGAGTAGCCGTGCACGTTGCACACGTTGTTTAAACGTTTGATACTTATTTTGAATCCCCCCGTTGGCTGCCACCTTGCCGTGGTGCGGGGCCCGTCAGGGGGGTTCGAGCTGGGCTTCTAGATTGACCGTGAAGCATCAGAGGTGGACCACTTGACCTACGGTGCTGCTAAAGAGACATGTGCGGGTGAAGTGCGACCGATTCGAGGTACTACAACATCGATTACGGACGGGACCAAATATGGTGATGGTGGGGCTTCGATGATGACCCTCAAATAACCCCAGTCGCCCGTGAAACAGAAGTGGGAGACGGTTATCGCTCCTTTCGGAGGAGCTCAAAGGTGCCTAGGACTCCACCCAGAGTCCTGAAAAGGTCGGTGGTCTGGATAATTAGAAAACGCATAAAGACGGCTGACACCAATCCCGAATGGGTGGTCGCTTCCAAAAAGACCAAACGGATGGTGAAGTTGGCTGAAACAAGGACGGCTGCGGAACAAGCAACCTTGGTCAAAAAAAATGTCCCTCGGGAAAAACAGGCAATAGGGTAAGACAGAAAAGCAGGAGTACCGGCAAAGCAGTAACAGAGACTATCCTGATTCGACCCGAAGGGGATCGGTCTTACACCGATATTCTAAGGGAAATTAAGTCTAAGGTGAACCAGGAAAGTTCAGGAGTGCAGGTAATGACCATCCGAGAGAGCTGAGCTGGAGGTGTCCTTGTAGAAATCGGAACAGGCTCCAAGGAGAGTGGTGCCTTTCGCGACACGATTGCGGTGGCGCTTCAAGGAATAGCTGCTGTGACCTGCTTATAGCCTAAGTGTGCTGTGGAAATCCGGGATCTTGACTGCCTACAGAGGTAGTTGATATAAAGCAGGCCCTTAAGCGGGATATACCCAATATTGGGGATGTCAAGATCGGTATAATCCCGACAACATGGAGGGGAAAAAGATGGCGGTGGTTGAGATAGGTACGCGCGACGCATCCTACTTCCGGGGCGCGGTAAGATCCGCATTGGATGGGTGCACTGTCGAGTGCGGGAGCGTACATCTGTAACGCGCTGCTACAAATGCCTTGGTTACGGACATGTGCTGAGGGGTGCAAAGGGCCGGATCGCATCTCTTTGTGCTATATGTGGACTACCCGGGCACAAGGCCTTGATATGTTTGATGTTAACAACAGTAGTCCCCACCAGAGGCTGAGTTCAAGATCATCCGTTAGGTGGAACATAGCGCGGTTAAGGACCGAGTCTTTTGAGAAGGAACTAGCGAGGGGTGCTGCAAGGATGGAGGATGTCGGCCATCACCTGGCCCGGTTGGGGTACCGAACGAGGCTCTGAAGCTAGTTTACTAACAGAACCCCTGACTTCTACTACGCATGTATAATGCCTGCCTAGCTGATGGGGTTTTCTTTTCGTGTTGGAAAAGTGCAAGGTTGGTGCTCATCAGCAAAGGAAAGGACGACCCGGAGTCTCCATTGTCCTACCGTCCATTGTGTATGCTGGATACAGTGGGAAAGGTGATGGAGAAGCTAATTAGGACCAGTTTAACGGCAGCAATTCGTAACGCAGGTGGACTTTCACCGAGGCAATATGGGCTTAGGGCGGGCCGGCTCACCAGAGCCGCAGTCCTTGATGTAGTTGCAGCTGTCGAAAGAGCCGAACACCATAGTAAGTACTCGCGGCTAGTGGTACCTCTGGTGACTCTCGACGTAAAGAATGCGTTTAACTCGGCGATATGCCCAGATAAGATGGAGGCTCTGGAGCACAGCTACTACAATGTGGTCGGAGCTCTTGGTTTAGCTTTCAAAAAACGTTGACAAAGTAGAAATTAGTAAAGAATTAGCTTAAAATTTAATTTTCAGTGGCAAAGCCCTTCTCTTAAGATCTGATCCAGTTACTTGTGCTTTCCGATTTAGGCAACTTCTAAAACTTATGAAGATGGAGGGCGGTGTATTCGGTATATTTATTAATCTATATATTACAACTGATAAAACTAACCCGGATGTGGCTCCATTTTTAGAGTACCAAACCCACGATAATGAGCACACATGTATGCGCGAAAGTATAGAGCGTTTTCGTGATTTCAATAACTTTTTTTTTTCAAAATGAATGCGTGATGCAGTAAGTGAGATTAGTCGGGACAATGTAACAATTTAGCAAAAGTTACAACATGTAGGTAACTAATTCATTTCGGGTACGGAAATATCCCCCGAAGAAGCCGTTTACTGCTGTTTGGATATGCGTATGTCCGAAAGCAGTAGCGCTAAAGTATATATTAATACTACATTGCCAGAGCAACATGTTAGAACCCTTAAGTAATGATGAAGAAAATAATATCGAAACACTCCGCATTACTGCAGCATTAGTTTACGCTCTTCGCGATCGTAGTGGCGCTATACACGCCGTGGAGGGATGAAAATTCAGAATTATTTAATCGGGATTGCGAATTGTTTTGTTGCAAAAATGAGGATATGAGAATAATGTCCGATTGATTTACCTACCAGCTTTAATTTCAGCGGAGAGCTTATTATCAGGTCTCTTTATTTAGAGCAGAACCAATGTTTAAGCCACGTTTTGCACAATGCCAACAAGAAATTTGTGTACTTTGAGCCGACTTATATTAGTAATTTATCAGTACTGGTCCGTTTTATACAATACTAAGCCAGAAACAGATCCAATTTCTGTAAAAATTCTTTTATGTGTACCCAACGGAAAAACAGCTTTTGGAATCAGTGGCTGAACACCGCATTCCATATTTTTATTCCGAGTTAACCAAACTAGTTCAGATTAGAGTCTTAAACCGCGATTTAGTTAATACTTTGCATTCAAGGTTGTTTGACCTAAATCTCATTATTATAGATGAAATATATATTGCAGGTTCTAAATTGTGTGCCCAATTGGACTCCCGCGTCAAACAAATTTTCAAAAATTCTGCGCACTTGGTTGTATTTCTGTCAGTTGAATACAACTCAAATGATCTCTACAGTGCAATATTTGGTTCAACTCTGTGGAACCTTTTTAAGTATTTTAAACTCTCAGAAATAATGCGACAAAGGGAGGACCATCTTTTTGCGTCTCCTCTAAAAAATACGACATCGAGTCTTATTACTCCCGCATTTGTCAGCCATCGGACGTGGCCGATGATGCAATTTATCTTTTTAGTACAAATACGGCAACAGATTCATTTAATATTACAAAATTCAATTCTATGCCGACTGACTAATATTTTTCTGCCGATGAAGATTATTAAAGACACCGTAAATGCGGTTAGGATTTTAAAAGACTTCCGAGAAACAGGGGATGTGTATGTCGCTTCTTTTAAAAACAACTGCCAAATAAATGATTACAGTCAGGATGGGTTAGTAAACGGGTCTTTTGAGAAGGAACTAGTGAGGGGTGCTGCAAGGATGGAGGATGTCGGCCAGAATAGACAAGTAGCAGCAGAAACATTGGCTACTTCAACAATAAATATCATCAGTGCGGCCTGTGAGGTTTCTAAGCCCCGCAGTAGGCCCCGCCACGGGAAAAAGCCGCTTTACTAGTGGAGACCAGAGATTGCGTATCTGCGCAGAAAATGTCGCAGGCTCCGTCGTGTTGCACAATGTGCGAGAAATCGAGTTGAAGCGAATGATAAGTCGGCGGAACATAAGGCCGCAAAATAGGAATTACGTCGAACCATTAATCAGAGCAAGGCCTGCTGCTGGAGGGAGTTGGTGGAAGACATAGAAAGGGATCTCTGGGAATTGGGCTACAAACTTGTAACTCGGAAATTGGGTGCCCTGAAATCGGTTGAAGCCATTGAAGCCGTGACGATGGAGAACATAGTTGCCGGTCTATTCCCACAGCACCCGATCAGGCCACAAAGGGAATGGAGCCAGAGGGAATTAATCCCCCTATTTACCCAAGGAGAACTGGAAAAAGTAGTTCTTTCGATGAAGGATAAGAAGACACCTGTCCTGGATGGGATACCGAACGAGGCTCTGAAGCTAGTTTACCAACAGAACCCCGAACTTCTACTGCGAATGTATAATGCCTGCCTAGCTGATGGGGTTTTCTTCTTGTGTTGGAAAACTGCAAGGTTGGTGCTCATCAGCAAAGGAAAGGGCGACCCGGAGTCTCCATCGTCCTACCGTCCATTGTGTATGCTGGATACAGTGGGAAAGGTGATGGAGAAGCTGATTAGGACCAGGTTAACGGCAGAAAATCGTAAAGCCGGTGGACTCTCACCGAGGATGGCGGAGCATGGCCTATCACTGGCGCTAACCAAGACAGAAGTGGTAGTCCTGAATAAGAAAAGGATACCAACGATCATCTCAGTGAGAGTCCGGTGATATCGAAACCTGCGGTCAATTATTTTGGCATCGTGATAGACACTAGGCTGAGCTTCTACCAACAGATACAATAGGCGGCAGATAAAGCGGCAGGTGGGGTGAACACGTTTAGTAGGCTAATGGGCAATGTTGGAGGCCCGTCTCCTAGCAGACGCAGCCTACTGAAAAGTGCGGTTCAGTCGGTGTTGCTCTTTGGGGCAGAGATATGGGCCAATTCACTTAAAAAAGAGATTGTATTGAACGTAGATGTACTAACGGACAGTACATTCAAATGGCCCAACGATACCAAGCACCGGCTTGTTAACGCGCGGACCCAAGCACAAAGCGATCCACCGCCCGCCCGTCCGACCGAGGGGCGCACCCCGTAGCGTGCGGTTACGAAGATCGCGAACATATAGACAAGTGACACACGACTAGTTTTTTAAGAGAGCAAGTTGGAGTGACACTATGTATTAAATGGGAAAGATCGTTATATGTTGCACTTAAGGTGCGAAAAGGGTTATGGATAGCATAGTTAGAGTAACAAGTTGTAAGCGCTATAGGTACAAAATTTCTAGTGTTTCTAATAGGTACCTGAAAAAGGTTATTTCAAGCATTGTTCTACGATTAGAAAGAGAGAGGGAAGATTTATTAGTAAAAGTCTACTATGGTAGGAAGGTAAGTAAAAGTTATTATCCCAATTAAGACCCCGAAGTGCAAAGAGCAGGAATTGTTTTTGCACGGATTCTATTCTGATGAATCCTGTATTTGGGATACCATATACAATATCCATATTCGAGGATAGGTCGTACTAGAGACATATAAAGAGTTTTTGTTATATAGGGGTCGTCGAATTCCTTCGACCAGCGCTTTATGAACTCCAAGGCACTTGACGCTTGATTTGTTATTGAAGATATATGCTTATCAAACTTAAACTTTGGGTCCATTAGGACACCTAAATCTTCAACCCATCCAATCCGATCAAGTGGTTGGTTATTCAGAATATAGGTATTAAAAAAGGGCATTCGTCTATAAAAAGACATAACTTCACATTTACTGCAATTGAGATGAAATAAATTTACTCTGCACCAAGTTTGAAAGTTGTCTAAGTCGCTTTGCATATTTTGGCCAGACAGAAGAGTTGCAGCCGACATGCATAATTTTACATCATCGGCATACATCAGCACCCGAGAGTGATTTATTAAGGATGGAAGGTCGTTTATAAGTAGTGTTAATAATAACGGTCCAAGGTGACTTCCTTGTGAAACACCAGAAGTGACCTGAACCGCTTTGGAAACTGAGTCATTCAAATAGACTCTCTAAGTTCGAAAAGTTAAATAATCTTTAATCCAAAGAATAAGATTATTATGAAAGCCCAAAAGTTTAAGTTTATAAATTTAAAGGAAGTGATTTACAGAGTCGAAAGCCTTACTGAAATCAGTGTAAATAACATCAGTTTGCATTTTATCTTCAAAGCCCTTAATAACAAATGATGTGAATTCTAGTAAGTTAGTAGTGGTAGATCTTTGTTTCATGAATCCGTGCTGGCACGGTGAAATCATAGATTTACAAAGAAGTTGAAGATGAGATGTTATTAATTTCTCAAAAATCTTAGGAATAGCAGACAACTTGGAGATACCCCTATAATTTTGAGCACAAGACTTGTTTCCTTTTTTATGCAAATGAATGACTCTTTCCAAATTTTTGGGAAAGAGCATAACTCCACGGACAAACTAAACAATTTGTGCAAAGGCTTTGAAAGACCCTTAGCGCAGTACCTAAGCACACAGCTTAGTACTCCATCAGGTCCTGGAGAAAATGTTGGCTTAATAACCTGAAGAACAGTAGGGAACTCTCTGTGATTTTCGGTACAAAAATGCAATTAGAGCCAATAAGCTGATAGGGGTAAAGCACGACGACTGGTTGAAAACAAGGGCTGTAAGTCGTTTGAAAAAAATCAGCAAACAGATCGGCAATGGCCTGATCTGAGTTGGCTTTCATTTCATCAAAAAATATATTTGATGGAAGTGTCGATGACTTGCGCTTCGTATTAACGAAATCAAAAAACCTTTTCGGATCCTGCTGAAACTGTAGTCTACACCTAGCCAGGTAATTCCTATAACACTGGGTTTTGAGGACTGAGAAACTGGAACGAGCAATCAAGTATGCAGGATAGGCTAACGAAGAGCTGGATTTTCTAAAACTCTTGTAGAGTTTAGATTTTTAAGAATTGTTAACTCTTTGGTAAACCACACAGGTTTATTTGACCTGATTGGCTAATAATGAATTTAAAGTGTTATAAAAAATACTGATTGCCACGTCCAAATTGTCAGACCCGTAGAGTGTCATGGATAAAAGCCGAGTAAGTTTTGTAAAATCGGTTTTTCCGAAATTGACGAACTCGGCTTAAATGTTTTCTACTGGGGCATAGCACCCGTGAAAGTGATCGACACCTCCAACGTTGGGTATATAAATTTAAAGATGTATAAATCTTCTGGAGAAGATATGGATTGTGATCGGGTAATGAAAAAAAAGCATGCAAGAAACAGAGAATATAGCAGCCAAATGAGCATCGTACACAGAGTTATCGGAGGAAAAAAAATACGAATACCAATAATAATCAACTTCTCCGAAGAATAATCTATATCAACAGCAATAATTACACCACCGCCACGACGAAGAGTACGGCCTTTTCTATAGATACAGTATCTGTTGGTTAGAATTTCAGAACTAAGGATGTCTTACCTTAACCAAGTTTCAGTAAAGGCAATGACATGAAAAGGAAAAGAATGGATATTAAGATATAAACTACATAGTTTACTACATAGACCTCTTACATTCTGATAGCCAAGTAAGAAGGCAGTTTTTAGAACTATCAGAATCGTGAAGAGTTTTAGACACAACTACTGGGGTGAGAGATACAATCGTAGCCCGATTTTTCTTTCTGGCAGTATATTCATTATTACTATTATGTGCTCCGGCCAAAATTCTTTGCAACATATAGAGATAAAATTTTGACTCGCTACACTGATTTTAAATGACGAGATATTCCGAGTGTAATTGAATTTTAACAACAAATCTTCTCCTAATATTTTCAACTGAAGCTATATTTTCAGGTAATGGAAGGTTTGGATATCACAAAGAAACCGATGGACTGGGATTAGATGAAACAACATCCATGGGGATTAACATGACTTCATCTGGTATCTCGTGTGTTATAGGGACTGGGGCAGAAGGATTGTTAATTAATTTATTTTTATTTTTGGGCTCTAGAACGTTTGGAGGATGTCAGACACGACAGGGCCCGATGACTTCCCAACATTGGCTTTTTTGCGCTTTGGAGAATCGCTCAAGAGATTTTTCTCATTCAGAATTCTCTGTACCGTTGAGAAATTTTCGCACAGTTTTTGTAACTGGCCGAAACTCCCTCAAAGCCAAGCTGAGTCCTCATGAAGCCTGCCATGTCTTTCCTTCTCTCCAAACAAGACCAACATGGCCACTCTAGATTGGTAGTGCCCATTAGATCGGTAACACGGCCATTAAGACCAGCACATTTGTCATGTGCGACATTTGGGCACATCCAGCAGCCAATAAAAGACATATTTGTATTGGCGCGAACCTGGCAGCCCTTGTAACAACAGACTGACATTATATTTGTTAAATAAATTTAAAAAAAATAAAAAATTAATTAAATAAAAGATGAAAAAATAATTATTCATCAAATAAGTAAATACTGCTCAAAAGGTTTAGGGCCACCCTAGAGTTAAAAGTATGATTACGCTTGAAAATACTCACAAGCAAAACGTCCCGCCGCGAGCGCAGCAACGGAAAGCAACAACAACGGAATAAACTAAACCGGGACCAACGCCAAAACAAAAGAGCGCGTGAGAGCCAAAGATCGTGACAGAACGGTTTAATGCACAGAAAAACTAAAAGAGCGCAAGTGCAAAAATACAACAAGTAAGAAGGCTCTAGTCGAGAAATCCCGCCTACACTATACCCTGAACGCCATACTTTAAGTGTACAGTCAGTGCTTGCAAGTATGTGTGTGTATGTGTACGCGTATAGTGCATACTTTCTTAATTTCAATGCTCCATATCTCCGGTGTTACTCAACCGATTTAATTAAAATTTTAACAGATTGTCATTATTTCGTCTAATGTTTCAAACTGTTTTCCAAATTCAAGATCTTGTGGTTATCGATCACATGTGTATATCGGAAACGGGAAGAGTTATCGAAAATTTTAAACTAGTACTGCGCGGGGATTCGGCGAGCTTATGTACCAAATCTGGAGTCTCTAGCTCTTATAGTCTCTGAGATCGCGTTCATACATACGGACGGACAGACAGACAGACGGACATGGCTATATCGACTCAGCTGTTGATGCTGATCAAGAATATATATACTTTATGGAGCTTCCTTCCGCCTGTTACATTCTTTTGCACAAAACCATTATACCCTTTTTACCCATTTTCAATGGGTTCAGGGTATAAAAACAAAATATAAGCAGGCAACAAGCGAACTGAGCACATAAAACAGTAAGCTTGGACTGCAAATTGTTGTTGTGTTTGGACACTTGGCAAATAAATTCAAAAAAAGTATTTAATTTATTGTTCAATTTGGGATTTCAATACCGATGAAACCCAAAGTCACAAAACTATTTATTTGCACAGAGTCGCGAAATTAATAGAGTAAATAAAACGCACAAAAATAAAACAAAAGCGGGGAGCACAAAAAAAACACGTGCGTTGGTGATCGCTGGGGTGGCAACAATACAACTTCTGCCTAAAGAACGGCGGGCGGTTTTCCTCAGGAGAAGTGCAGAAGGGGAAAATGCTGAGGAAATGAGGAAAGAGCCAACACACTTCACGTAGGGCAGAGTCTTTGGGAGGGGGAAAATTGGGGAAGATGGACTGCGCGACTTATCGCAGACGTGGAGTCGTGGACCACAAGAAAGCATGGTGAGGTATATTACTACCTAACACAGCTTTTGTCTGGACACAGATACTTTCGTAAGTACTTCACCGAATGAGAAATGCAGCATCGACTGTCTGTACTGCTCCGGCTGCAGCGACAACGATGAGCACACGTTCTTTGGTTGTCGCAAATGGAACTGTCAGCGCCTGATGCTTAACCATGAAACAGAGACAGAAATTGCACCCGACGTGTGGCACAATACGTGCAGAGAGTTCTGAGAGCCAAGAAACTCGATGTAGATCGAGCTCAGAGCGAGTCTGAAATGCCGGAGCAAGAAGTAGATGGCCTTTAGGACCACATGAAGGACCTTGCCCGAAGTAAGGTGTTAAACGGTCCCAGGCAAGCGTCCAGGGTCAGTCGAGTGGGTCGTCAGTAGAGGAACGGGGAGAGGGGTTTTGGCCGGTATACTTGCTGTTACGGTACGCAAAGAAAAAAATTCGTCTTGAATATACTGTATATACTCGACCCAATAGGTTTGATTTAAATATGGTTTTGTGCAAATGTATGTAACAGAGCATTCAGAAGCCCAGTATTGCGTGCCCTTTCCGTATACGCGTAAGCACATACACATACTTATAAACATTGACTGTACGCGAACAGTTTAGGGTACCTTCTGGTAACTTGCTTGTTTTGTTTGATTCCATGTAAAACCGCGTAAATCTTCGGAATAGAGTAATGTACTTGTAGGCACCGTAAGTATTCGCACGATTATACAATTCAAATAAGTGAAAACCAGGTCGAATGATGCAGAACTTTGGGGGCGAACGACAGGTGAATTCTCACAAATTCACGGTAAAACTGTGAAGTTAGTTTTTTGACGTCGCACATTATTAAATATGACAATACTTCCGTCAACCTGGTCTAGTTTTTTGCCTCGTAGATTTACGTTATTTATGATACTTTTTCTTTCAAGTTTGCTGAGATTCAAGGGTGTTAAAGAAACGTGCAAAAAAGCCTTCGGTATCAGAGTCCGACGGGAACACTGGAAAAAATAAATAAATAAAAATATAATGTTTACCATATCTTACTGTATACAAAGCAGAGTTTTAAGAAATTTTACTCGTATTTCTTTCTATACTCTAAGAAAAGTTTTGTATTCTTTGTATATATATTGTGTTTTCCTTTGGCCTTTGCCCATTAGGGGTTCTCGTGTCACAGTGTTAGTTGCCACACTCCTCCGAAACGGCATGACAGATTTTAATGGAATGTACAAATATGGACTGATAAACGTGTGGCCACCTGGCGGGTTGCGGATAGCGAATAGCGTCCGTAATAGATGAGTTTAAAGACTTTGTATCACCATCGTGCAAAACAAAGAAAGCGTTCCCGTTTCCCAAACGAACCAAAACAAAATAATTGAAAAGATCGGAATGTATTGCAATAGGAAATTTCCGAATGATCTTATGACGTAACAAACACCAATACTATTAAAAAAAACACTACTTATACATATAAAGCAAACATTTTATATATGTAGGACTGAATTTACGAAGCCAGAAATAAATAAAATAACTTCTTGACTTCGTTGATTAAAATATAAAATAATAAGTAAAAACGTTTATTCATCGGATATAATTTCCCAGTTCTTAAATTGTACGTCTTAACGCTTCGCCAGTTCCTTGATACATATTTTAGTGACGAGCTTATTCTACGATATATTATCGATTATTGTAACTTAATATTAGACTTTATATATAGTTATCGGTATCAGCTGCTAGAACTGTCTTTCCTATATTCGGCCATCTTACTAATTATTCGTCCCGAATAATGGGTTCCAAATATTTATATGTTCAACCGTGTTAGTATTTGTCGGTCGTTCAACACAACATATGCATCAAGAAACTTCCCCTTCAGTTTTAGTCCAGCTCCAAATTGGATTCGCTTAATGGCAACCATATCGTTGACGCTGTATTCCTTTTCTGGCTTTCTTCTTGTATTGACAAAATATTTCCTTTACCATTACGCAACTACAAATTCCTCGTCTATTAATTTTAAAAATTAATTTTTGTATTTTGTTCTTATTTAATTTATTTTTTATTTCTGTAAGAATATTAAACGAAGACACCTTTGTGCTCCTCGGTGGAGTAGAATTAATCAATTGTTGTACTCTTCCAACATGCTTGTACCATGCTTTTTGGTCTGATATGCACAATTTGGTCAACACCGCAATTATAATCCTATTTATTCTTTCAACTTGCCCGTTTCAACGCGGCACTCCTGTAGCAATATTCTTCGAAAAGATTAGGAGTGAAAGCAGTACCTCGATCACTAATATTTCGCTTTGGATTACCAAATACTTCGGCCTGCTTCTGCAACTTTCCAACAACTTCGTTTGCTCCTGTGATTTTTGTTGGGTACAACCAAACATATTTGGAAAAACCGTCATCTATAACTAAAATGTGGTTATACCGTTTTTTAGTCAGATTCATAGGACTTATATGGTCAATATGATATGTTTTTAAAGGAATATCTAACTTGTCGATAGGATAGAATAGGCCTTCCTATTTCCCACACTTTGAATCACCTATATTCTACGCAAGATTTAAAAACTAATCAAATTTTCTTGCCAAGCTGGAATGAAGTAATCACGTCTTACTTCTATGGTTCGCTTAGCAAGAAAATGTCCTTGACGATGAGCAGTAATTATAATTTTATCCTCAATTTTTGACGGTATGACTATTAATTCATTTATTGGATTCTTATGTAAAATGTCATCAAATAATAATCATCATAGGTAGATATCTCAAAAACTTTGCAAATTGCATTTATCCATTCATCCTGTCTCTGTGCCTGCAATATACGATGTTTAAGCGAGTCTTGTAACAATAAATAATGCACTCTGCTAAGAGCATCTACATGCTTAATACTTGTCCCTGACCAATGTTCAATTTGATAATCGAAATCTTGTAAAAAGATTGCCCAACGAGATACTTTAACGGGAACTTCTTGTTTTTTCATGGTCATGGAAAAGGCTTATCAATTTGTTACGATTTTGATTTTGTTACCCAGCAAGTCAATACGCAAGTTCTTTAAAGCGTCAACTATTGCGAGAACATCTAATTCATAGGATGGACTATACTAGGTGGAAATATTGGTCCTCAGAACTATTTTGCAAAATAACTCCACCGTATGCGTACATACTTTCATCGCAATGCACTTCTTTTAGGCTTTTTGATCGTACAACGTTAGCACTGGGGAACTTAATAAGCAACATTTTAAATGTAACGCTTTTCTTCAACAAGTAACTCAACGGTCTAGCAGTGGACGCATAATCTTTAACAAACCTACGAAAATAAGAAGTTAAGCCCACTGCTTTCCAATCTCTAGTAACTGGAAAATTCTCTACCACTAGCGTCTTTTTACACCCTTAACCCATTGAAAATGGGTAAAAAGGTTGTGTGCAAAAGTAAGTAACAGGCAGAAGGAAGCGTCTCCGACCCCATAAAGTATATATATTCTTGATCAGCATCAACAACCGAGTCGATATAGCCATGTCCGTCTGTCCGTCCGTATGTATGAACGCGTCGATCTCAGAGACTGTAAGAGCTAGAGACTCCAGATTTGATACATAAGCTCGCCTAATCCCCGCGCAGTACAAGTTTGTTTTAATTTTCGATAACTCTTCCCGTTTCCGATATACACATGTGATCGATAACAACAAAATCTTGAATTTGGAAAAGACGAAATAATGATAATCTGTTAAAATTTTATTGAAATCGGTTGAGAAACACCGGAGATATGGAGCATTGAAATTAAGAAAGTATGCACTATACGCGTACACATACTTGCAAGCACTGACTGTATTCGTAAAGTATAGGGTTAAGGGTATAATCTAGTCGGGATTTCTCGACTAGAGCCATCTTACTTGTTTCTGAAGGTTTTATTGTCGAATTCTCCATTATGTAGCCGAGAAATTTCACTTTACGACACAATATTTGACATTTTTCCCATTTTTAATGCTGACACCTGTGCAAGGTTTAAGATCTTCCTCTTCGTCTTCTGAGGGAATTATTATATTGTCCTATATAAAATATCGTACTTTTACCGATCAACTTTCTCAAAGCTGCAAAAATATACCTCATAAATACAGCCGGGGAATGAGAAATTTCAAAAGGAACGAAACAGAACTCGTACTGGCCTGTAACTGTTACGAACGACGTATACTTGCGGGAATCCTTCGTTAGTGGGACGTGGAAAAACTCGTTACATAGGTCCTCAGTCATAAACACTTTTCTTTTTGCAGCTTGTGTAAAACATCGTCAATCAAAACCATTGGCAAATTATCACGAATAATTTTCTCATTAAGCTTTCGATAATCGCAACAGAGCCTTTTAGTGCCATCTTTCTTCGACACTAAGACAATAGGAGATGCATATTCTGAAACGCTATTACGAATAATCCATTTTCTAACCAATCTCTTATCAACTTTTTCGCTATTTACATATGGTAAACGGGTAGGTCTCTGATAGACTGGAACTTCTTCGGAGAGGATTATTTTAATTTCAACTGGACTTGATATCGGCTGCTCTGGTATGCCTTTAAATTAATGTTAAAGCGCGAACTACTTCTGGAGTTAACTTGTTACTAATATCGACTGATAACAATTATTGAAAAGCGCTTTAAAATTCCAGAATGTTCACCTTTTGTTCTTTACGTATTGTAGTGTGGACTTCGATATGATGAGCTAACTTATGATTTTGTTTTTCATTAAGCTTCTCCGCTGCTTGAAAAACTACTCCTTTTGAACCAATCGAAGCATTCACCACATTCAAAATATCGCAACCGATTACTCCGTCGTACAGACAATCTTCATCACGGACGATATGGAAACACATTCTAATTGGAACACCATCAAGACTTGCCGAAACTATAAAAGAAGTCAAAGTGTAAATTTTTTTTTCCACCTATATTAAACAATTCTCCTACATTCGACTTAAGAACAACTGGATAAGCTTCCTTGTAAATTCTTTCCTCAAGAGTACACAGGTCGCTTCCAGAATCAAACAAAGCTGTGACTTTTTTGCAATCAATAAAAAGTGTTTTAAAAGCACGGTTAAAAAATGACTGACACTGTTGCATACTGGCTGATTCCTTCTTAATTTGTTTATCAAATGTTTTTCTCTCGCACTGATTTTCCTCCTATTTTATTCCTTACATTCTTTTGCGAAGTGATCGTTTCCACCACATTTGAAGCAACGCCTAGCTGAATTGTTCTTGATTTGATTATTGTCAGACTTTGGCCTTTGTTTAGGCTCTTGACTGGAAGAAAATCATTCATAAATCTTAATTTTTTGTTTAAACTCATTCATTTGAATATTCAAAAATAATTTGGCTGCACCTTTAACTAACTGTCTACCATAAATAAATGTTTGTATATCATTCCACTTTACTGTTCGAATTCAAATAGCCATTCATTAACGTCTGGAGACCATTGTCGGTAAAAACCAAATAAGAGTCCTCGATATCCCTTAATGTGAATGCCGAAGCTGTCGTCTGACTATTTATCGGTTCCATCTGGCAATTTTCTGTGTCTCCGGAAGACGAGTTGTCACTGTCTAAGGCGTCGTCATCTAAATTGAAGTAATTAATTAGCCTTCTCTCTTAACACCTGAACTTGGTAAAGATAATATTTTTCCTTAAGCTCTTGCACTGAGAGACAAGTGATGTCTTCTAGAAGCATAATTTAAATATTAATCTCTAAATATACCACTTATTATCTTTCTAAGCATTCTCTCTACATAATATTTTTCGTATCATCACTAAAATTACTTTTTATAGCTTTTAACAGACATATGTTAAAACAATGTTAACTTGAATTTATACCAACGTCAGTTTTTCTTCTCTCTACTTATGTATATGTGTTAGGGCACACATATCCGTCTTTCTCTGCTTCCCGTCTTTAGTTGCAATACAGACAGTATTCTGATATGTTCTTATCCCGGTTGAGCCCCCAAAATTGTAGGACTGTACTTTTGAAGCCACAAATTAATAAAACAACTTCTTGACTTCATGATTAAAATATAAAATAATAAGTAAATGTTTATTTATCGGACATAATTCCAAGTTCTTAAATTGTACGTCTTAACGCTTCTCCGGTTCCTTCTTGATACTTAGTGACGAGCTTATTTTACGATATACTATCGATTATTGTAACTTAATATTAGACTTTATATATAGTTATCGGTATCAGCTGCTAGAGCTGTCTATCCTATATTCGGCCATCCTATTAATTATTCGTCCCGAACAATGGGTTGCAAATATTCATATGTTCAGCAACAAGTTAGTATTTGTCGGTCGTTCAACACAACATAGGCATTAAGAAACTTCCCCTTCAGTTTTAGTCCAGCTCCAAATTGGGTTCTGTATTCCTTTTCTGGCTTTCTTGATTTATTAAATGAGTTACGGTTTTCTTCTTGTATTGACAAAATATTTCCTTTACCATTTGCCTTAACTCATCTTTCTCTTCTTGTTACGCAACTACAAATTCCTCGTCTATTAATTTTTGAAAATCATTTTTTTATTTTGTTCTTATTTGTAAACCTGTAAGAATATTAAACGAAGACACCTCTATGCTCCTCGGTGGAGTAGAATTAATCAATTGTTGAACTCTTCCAACATGCTTGTACCATGCTTTTGGGTCTGATACGCACAATTTGGTCAACACCGCAATTATAATCCTATTTATTCTTTCAACTTGCCCGTTTCCACGCGGCACTTCTGTAGCTATTAGTAAATGCTCTATACTTTGCTCCTTGCAATATTCTTCGAAAAGATTAGGAGTGAAAGCAGTACCTCGATCACTAATATTTCGCTTTGGATTACCAAATACTTCGGCCTGCTTCTGCAACTTATTAACAACTTCGTTTGCTCCTGTGATTTTTGTTGGGTAAAACCAAACATTGTTATGAACCGGCTGTTTCTTCCCAACACTGTATCGATGGCTAGTTGGCAAATCGGTCCCTCAGGGATAGATAAGACCTGGATACAGTGCTGGCCGGTGTAACAATAAATTTTTATTTTTCAGTACGAATAACTAACAAAAAAAACTAACGGGTGAAAATCAAATCTCTACAGATTCAGACAATTGTTGGACATACAAAGATAAAAAGGTGGAAACATTTACCCCCAATGCTGCCCTCCCTGCCTACGAGTCGGCATGTTTGAATTTGATTGCCTAATACACCGTACTATCAACAACAACTTACCCCGACATCAACACACAATCGTCCCACCCACACATAAATAACTACTCACACATGTTTAGATAAACAATACACACTTATATTTATTCATTTAAAACTATACATGGTTTTCCTAAATTAAATTTACTTTATATAAATCAAAAAAAAGAATGAATAAAGTATTTCAATGAAAAAAAAAAGGAACACGAACTAATAAACACAGAACATATACACAATACACAAAAACGTAGAAGGAATAGCTAACTAAATAAATTAAATGATAATAAATTAAATGATAAATAAATTAAATGATAATAAATTAAAAAACTAGGGGCGGATATAAATTGCCAAATGAATTAATTCGCTAAGCCTGCTTAGGGCATTTCGGCCATCGGTCGCGGCCCACTGTGCCTGTGACGGCGGCTGTATGGCTGTTGCGCAAGCGCTGGTGTTCACTTATTTTGGGGGGCGCTATTTCTACTGACACAAACTTGACACTCCCATCGACGGGTTTGCTGATCCTCGTCTGTTTGTCTCCTGCATCTGCCTTGGCCACTCCTGATGTGTGTGAACTGCTGTCTCGACTGCTTCGGCCAGAAATTGTAGCAGTTGATGCTAGGCTCCTATTTTGCTGGCGTTTTATATGTTGTCGTTGTTCGTTGTTCTTGTTGTTATTTTTAGAGCCGCGTGAGTTTCGTAAAAATGTACATGAAACGCTCACTAAAATTTGTTTTTCTTTTTAATTTTTTATTTTCAATTTTTTTGCACGTGTACAACTCCGTGCATGACTAGCACCCCTTTTTCTTATTTTTTTTTTCTTCTTCTTTCTTTTTTTCTCTCTAAAACGCCGACACCTATCGAATCTCTTGGCCTACACGACCCTCCAACCCTCGTTCGACAAACAAAACCATCGATAGCACATCGCCACCCATAACACCACACTCCGGTTCGATGGTGTACGCTGCGAACAGGAGTGCGAACTGAAGTGTCTCCAACTCATATAGACAACGTCCTACTGGCCTCACTACCCGGCACTTGGTGTAACGGCGGCAGAACTTCGCGTTGAGGTTCTTCGCGAAGTCACTCAACACGAAATTACGTTTATACACCTCCTGCCCTGCCGTGTATTGTACGTCCCGTGCCTTCAGGTTATACTGCCTCGCTGATTTCTCATACGCCCGGTGTAGCGTCTCTTGGATGCGAGCACGGTATATTTGCTGCTTCGCTGACCTCTCTAAGGACTTGATAGCCGAGTCGCTAACATCGCCAAGCCTCCTGGCTAGGCTATACTCGCTGCCGTGACTCAACATGTGCTGTCCGAACAATGCGAAATATGGAGAGGTTCCGGTCGCAGAGTGCACTGCACTTCGCAACGCCATCGCGATCTCGGGCAACGCCTCGTCCCACACCGTCTGGTCTGCGCCAATATGTACTCGTATTGCTGCCAACACCGACTGGTTAATACGTTCGGACGCGTTCGCTTGCGGGGCATAGTTCCCGGTGCGACAGTGCTTTATCCCGTGATGTTCTAGCATCGCTCCAAACTCCTGTGACACGAACTGCTTTCCGTTGTCGGTGTGGACGATTTCGGGGACTCCATATGCCGAGAACACATCTTCTCTTAGGAACCGGATGACCGCTGCCGCTGTTGCCTTCGGTATCGCCTTTATCCAGACAAATTTGCTGAAATGGTCTAGTACCACTAGAATGTAGGCGTTGCCCTGGCGAGAACGTGGGTACCTGCCCAAGAAATCCAAATATAGCTTTTGCATCGGCCGCTCCGTCACCATCTCCTTGCCCATCTTCGGCCTTGCAATCTGCGTGCTGTGTTTGGTTGCTTTGCAGACTTCGCACTCGAGCACGTGCGTTCGTACTTGCACTGCCATCCTCGGCCAGAAGTAGAATTGGCGTAGCCTTGCCAATGTTCGGGCTATGCCTCCGTGCATCCCCTTAACTCCGTCGTGCGCCTGGTTAATTAGTGTGCTAGTTAGGGATTCCGGAATCCATAGCTTCCAAAGGAACTCCTCGCTATCGTCTCGCGCAAACTGGGACCTCTTGAAGAGTAGTCCGTCCTCAATCCGGAGATCAGGAAAACGCTCCGATTCTTCGCGCACTAATGCCAACCGACTCAGGTACTCCTCGCTCTCAAAGGCTGTCGTCTCGAACTCGAGCAAGTTGAGCTCTTCCACCTCACTCTGTCGAGAAAGCATATCGGCTACCACGTTCTCCTTTCCTTTACGGTGTTCGATTTGAAAATCAAACGCCTGTAGCGCTAGGGACCATCTCGCCAGTCTTCCACTCAGGTCTTTGAGTGACATTAGCCACTGCAAGCTCGAATGATCCGTAATGACCGTGAACGGCATTAGCTACACGTATGGCCTAAATCGCTCTATCGCCTTCACCGCTGCGAGGCACTCCTTCTCCGTTACGCTATAATTAAACTGGGCTCCACGAAGCTTGGCTGAAAAGAACGCAGTGGGTCGATCTGCACTCTCGTCGTCACGCTGAAAGAGAACTGCACCAATTCCCAGGTGGCTTGCGTCGCACTGGATGAAATAGTGCCGGCTAAAATTTGGGTGCACTAGGACCGGCGCACAAGTAAGTGCCTTCTTCAACTTATGGAATGCTTCGACTGCTTCCACCGACATTTCAAACTTCTTGCCGATTTTAAGGCAATCAGTTAGCGGCGCAGAAAGGCTCGAGAAATCTCGGATGAATCGCCTGTACCAACCTGCAGTTCCCAAAAATCTCCTTAGTTGCTTAGTTGTTCTCGGGACGGGAATCTGGACTATTGCTTCCACCTTGCTCGGATCCGTGCGCAGAGCTCCGTCACCAACAATGTATCCTAAGTACCTCAGAAATTTGAAGCAAAACTTCGATTCTGCAAGCCGATGGTCAGATTGGCCTCCTTCAAGCATTGTGCTACCTCCTTCAACAGCTGCACATGCTCCTCAAAGGTGCGGGCGATGATCAGCAGGTCATCCAAATAGACAAACACGCGATTCCGCAGACGTTGTGGTATCACCCGGCCCATCAATCGACACAACCGCTGAGCGGCATTACACAGACCGAAAGGCATCATCCGGAATTGATAAAGCGGACGGCCCGGAATGGTGAATGCGGTGTATGCTCTGCTCTTGGGCTCCAACTCAATCTGCCAGAATGCGTGTTTTAAATCGACGCTGCTGATGAAGATAGTGTCATCCACGCGCCTTAGGATAGACTCGATATTCTGTAATGAATAAGCATCTTTCACGTTTACACTGTTCAGCTTACGAGCGTCTAAGCATAATCTATTTTTCCCAGGTTTTCGTACCAGTGTCGTCCTGTTGCTCCAGGGACTTTCGCTTGGCTCTATGACGCCAAGTCGAAGCATTTCGTCGACCTCCGCGAAAAGAAGCTGCTGTACCGCTGGTGACACTGGATAAAAACGCTCCTTCACTGGTACGGTGCCTTCTATTAGCTCGATCGTATGACGCTCCATGTGAGTCTTTCCTAATCCTTGCTGCTCGAACGCCCGGAATTCAGCTTTGATCGCCTCCAGCTGCTCCTCCTGCTCGCCATTCAGCTCGTGTGGCTCGATCGGCTCTCCCCTAGTCTTGAACTCTGAGTCCACCTGCTCCAGCGACTCCACTCCTACGGGTGCTAGGCGAAACTTCCTCCAGAAGTCGATGCCCAGGTACAAACTCTGAACCAGAGCGGGGCAGACATACAACGTCATCTTATGCGTCTCGTTTTTATATTGGATCGGCACAAGAATCTTACCCAGTACCGAGTAGCTCGCACCTCCTGCGGCTCGCACCTTAGAAGTCTGAGGGTGCCAAGCTATTCCCAGCTTCTCGATCATCTCCACTGCTCCTGCGCCTAACAAGCTGACGGACGCCCCAGTGTCTAGGAGCCCCTTTATTGGGTGACCTTGTAGCTGCACTTCGGCAAAGGGTCGGTCGTCGTGCTTGAGCGCTACCCACGTGCTTGCGTTCCCTTTGGCGTAATCTGTTCTGGTGCTGCTTTGAGTCCTCCTCTTCGGCAAAGATCCGGGCTCTTGCATCTTCGTACGCGACTCGGCGCGCTTCAACCGGCAGTCGTGTCGACCACTTTGGCCTTGGCCAGGGCTCGCTGTTGGCTTTCCTAAAAATATCCTTAACTACCATGCGATCCTTACTGCTACTTCTTAATCCTAACGTATCTGGTGGAGAGGATTTTAATGATTTCTGAACTGTGGCATTGAGCGCGACTCCTCTGTTTGCGTCGAGCTCTGCCTCACGTTTCCCAAACGACATTTTGGGCATTTGGGCACTACCACTCCTGGGAGTCCACATTTATAACAAAATATGTTTCTTACCGTGGCTTCGCACTCCCAATAAGTATGCCCTCGCTGGGCACAGTTCCAGCACGTAATCGCGTTGTGGTCGCCGCTACCGCCTTTAGGCCGGTTCAGTGCCTCAACTGCCTCATCTGGTGCAACCTCTGCAGTGTCTTTTTCCTCCTCACGGAACGTCTCGTTCACTTGGAAACGGTCTCTAGTCCTACCGAGTGATTTCGCTGTGGTCTGGTTTCTCGACCCATGTGAAGAAGGCATTCTCTCAGCGTAATGGCATTCTTCACGCAGTCCCTCCAAGTCGGTGATCCACATAGGATAGATGATCCGCGAGATACCGTCCCGTGCATTTAACTTCACGATCCTGATCAGGTCGTGGTCGCTGACGGTTACCTCCAATCTCGACCTGAGATTAAACATGGCCTGGAGATAATCGTCGATGCTCTTTCCTGGCTTTTGTCGCCACTCGCGAAGCTCTTGCTCGCGTTCGAAATTCGACCTTCGCGTCTGAAATCGCTGTTCCAGCGCGTACCGCAGATTCGGCCAGTCTGTTGCCCCATTCGTCCTGCGGAACATCCAATACCAATCTTTCGCGCGTCCCTCAACCAGCGTGTGAAAGTCCCGCAGGACATCCGCCCACGGCACCTGGTAGGTCTGCCTTAGTTGGTCCAGCCTGAAGATAAATTCGCCGACTGGCATTCCAGAAGGGCTGGCATCAAAAGCTAGACCCCATCGACGCATCGGGATCTTCTCGGGTCTGGACTCGGTCAAATTGAATGCCCTACGCATGGGCCTCGTCTGTGCTTCGCTACGCGATCCAGAACTCCAATGCTCTGTTTGCTCGCGCTGCTCAGCTTCCAGAGCGCGGCTGTCGAACCAGAATCCCTGTGCAGCTGGAGGGTTGTGCTTAGGCTCCTCACGATCAGACGGTGGTGCTGCGTTCTGTTCGGGCGGTGGGCGAACAGTTGGCTGAGTCTCTCTCGGCCCTGACAGATGTGTATACAGGCTGCTTCCTCGGATTGCCTCCATATACTCCATCATCTCACGCCTAGTTTTTTCTTGGAGCTCGGCCATTCCCGTCGCCATAACGGCCTGGAAAGTTTACCTCGCCTCCGTCAGGGCTGAATTTATCGCGGCTTTCAGCTCACTTTGCAAATCCTGTGGAGCTGGCTGCTCCTGTGCCGTCGTTGAGCAGCTGCGTTTTGGCACTGCTCCTAGGCTGTTGGGGTGTGTATCCCCGCCTACTGCTCCTGCCTCCGAGATATCCATTTCCTCTCGTGACAACTTGTCGTTATATGTGATATCCGTTTGTGGTTTTCGAGCTTGTGATGTCGAACGAGTGACAGGAGCCCTTAATTTGGCCCCTCTACTCTGACCGAAATCCTCACCACTTTCCTTTACTCTACGCATTTTCTATTTCTTATTAAGCTAATTTCTTTCTGATTTTTAATATTTTTAATATTTAATTGGACAACATAGAATTACGGGGTGAGACGAACATGAAACATGATACGGGTATAGTAAGTGTTGTGTGTACATTGGTCCTAATCCTAAAATTGTCCTATTCCTATATCACAGTTGGGCTATTTAAATTAAATGTTATACCATATATGGCCTGGCAGGAAACGCAATGCCGGTCCTGAAGGACATGACACGGACCTTGGCCTCGACACAAATACACGTATATATTACTGGTACATCTACTGTGACTCCACTAGCGTCTTTCATTATGTTTTCTACCATTGGGCGCCATTTGTTATGAACCGGCTGTTTCTTCCCAACACTGTATCGATGGCTAGCTGTCAAATCGGTCCCTCAGGGATGGATAAGACCTGGATACAGTGCTGGCCGGTGTAACAATAAATTTATATTTTTCAGTACGAATAACTAACAAAAAAAACTAACGGGTGAAAATCAAATCTCTACAGATTCGGACAATTATTGGACATACAAAGATAAAAAGGTGGAAACATTTACCCCCAATGCTGCCCTCCCTGCCTACGAGTCGGCATGTTTGAATTTGATTGCCGACCCCCTAATACACCGTACTATCAACAACAACTTACCCCGACATCAACACACAATCGTCCCACCCACACATAAATAACTACTCACACATGTTTAGATAAACAATACACACTTATATTTATTCATTTAAAACTATACATGGTTTTCTTAAATTAAATTTACTTTATATAAATCAAAAAAAAGAATGAATAAAGTATTTCAATGAAAAAAAAAGGAACACGAACTAATAAACACAGAACATATACACAATACACAAAAACGTAGAAGGAATAGCTAACTAAATAAATTAAATGATAATAAATTAAATGATAAATAAATTAAATGATAATAAATTAAAAAACTAGGGGCGGATATAAATTGCCAAATGAATTAATTCGCTAAGCCTGCTTAGGGCATTTCGGCCATCGGTCGCGGCCCACTGTGCCTGTGACGGCGGCTGTATGGCTGTTGCGCAAGCGCTGGTGTTCACTTATTTTGGGGGGCGCTATTTCTACTGACACAAACTTGACACTCCCATCGACGGGTTTGCTGATCCTCGTCTGTTTGTCTCCTGCATCTGCCTTGGCCACTCCTGATGTGTGTGAACTGCTGTCTCGACTGCTTCGGCCAGAAATTGTAGCAGTTGATGCTAGGCTCCTATTTTGCTGGCGTTTTATATGTTGTCGTTGTTCGTTGTTCTTTTTGTTATTTTTAGAGCCGCGTGAGTTTCGTAAAAATGTACATGAAACGCTCACTAAAATTTGTTTTTCTTTTTAATTTTTTTAATTTCAATTTTTTTGCACGTGTTCAACTCCGTGCATGACTAGCACCCCTTTTTCTTATTTTTTTTTTCTTCTTCTTTCTTTTTTTTCTCTCTAAAACGCCGACACCTATCGAATCTCTTGGCCTACACGACCCTCCAACCCTCGTTCGACAACCAAAACCATCGATAGCACATCGCCACCCATAACAACATATTTGGGAAAACCGTCATCTACAACTAAAATGTGGTTATACTGTTTTTTAGTCAGCTTCATTGGACTTATATGGTCAATATGATATGTTTTTAAAGGAATATCTAACTTGTCGATAGGATTCAATAGGCCTTCCTTTTCCCACACTTTGAATAACCTATATTCTACGCAAGATTTAATAACTAATCAAATTTTCTTGCCAAGTTGGAATGAAGTAATCACGTCTTACTAATTCTATGGTTCGCTTAGAACTAAAATGTCCTTGACGATGAGCAGTAATTATAATTTTATCCTCAATTTTTGACGGTTCTTATGAAAATGCCTGCAATATACGATGTTTAAGCGAGTCTTGTAACAATAAATAATGCACTCTGCTAAGAGCATCTACATGCTTAATACTTGTCCCTGACCAATGTTCAATTTGATAATCGAAATCTTGTAAAAAGATTGCCCAACGAGATACTTTAACGGGAACATCTTGTTTTTCATGGTCATGGCAAGAGCTTAACAATTGGTTACGATTTTGATTTTGTTACCCAGCAAGTCAATACGCCACTTCTTTAAAGCGTCAACTATAGCGAGAACATCTGATTCATAGGATGGACTCTACTCTTTTGCAAAAGAACTGTACATACTTTCATCGCAATGCTCTTCTTTTTGATCGTACAACGTTAACACTGGGGAACTTAATAAGCAACATTTTAAATGTAACGCTTTTCTTCAACAAGTAACTCAACGGTCTAGCAGTGGACGCATAATCTTTAACAAATCTACGAAAATAAGAAGTTAAGCTCACTGCTTTCTTATCTCTAGTAACTGAAAAATTCTCTACCGCTGACGTCTTTTTTCTGAAGGTTTTATTGTCGAATTCTCTATTATGTAGCCGAGAAATTTCTCTTTACGACACAATATTTGACATTTTTCCCATTTTTAATGTTGACACCTGTGCAACGTTTAAGAATTTGTGTAATTTTTTAAGATCTTCCTCTTCGGCTTCTGAGGTAATTATTATATCGTCCATATATAAAAATATCGTACTTTTAACGATCAACTTTCTCAGAACTGCAAAAATATACCAAATATATACAGCCGGGGAATGAGAAATTTCAAAGGGAACGAAACAGAACTCGTACTGGCCTGTAGGTGTTACGAACGATGTATACTTGCGGGAATCCTTCGTTACTGGGACGTGGAAAAACTCGTTACATAGGTCCAGAGTCGTAAACATTTTTATACCCTTAACACATTGAAAATGGGTAAAAAGGGTATAATGGATTTGTGCAAAAGTATGTAACAGGCAGAAGGAAGCATCTCCGACCCCATAAAGTATATATATTCTTGATCAGCATCAACAGCCGAGTCGATATAGCCATGTCCGTCTGTCCGTCTGTCTATACACATGTAATCGATAACAACAAACACAAAATTGAATTTGTAAAACTTTTTGATGCAGTTTGAAAGATTATACTAAATAATGACAATCTATGAAAATTTTATTGAAATCGGTTGAGAAACATTTACATATGGAGTATTGAAGTTAAGAAAGTCTGCACTATACGCGTATACATACACACACTCACACATACTTGCAAGCACTGACTGTATGCCTAAATTATAGGGTTAAGGATATAATCTAGGCGGGATGTCTCGACTAGAGCCTTCTTACTTGTTCTTTTTGCAGCTTGTGTAAAACATCGTCAATCAATTCCATTGGAAAATTATCACGAATAATTTTCTCATTAAGCTTTCGATAATCGCAACAGAGCCTTTTAGTGCCATCTTTCTTCGACACTAAGACAATAGGAGATGCATATTCTGAAACGCTATTACGAATAATCCATTTTCCAACCAATCTCTTATCAACTTTTTCGCTATTTACATATGGTAAACGGGTAGGTCTCTGATAGACTGGAACTTCTTCGGAGAGGATTATTTTAATTTCAACTGGACTTGATATCGGCTGCTCTGGTATGCCTTTAAATTAATGTTAAAG
The DNA here is from genome assembly GCA_035044485.1 of Scaptomyza reducta. Taxonomy (NCBI): domain Eukaryota; kingdom Metazoa; phylum Arthropoda; class Insecta; order Diptera; family Drosophilidae; genus Scaptomyza; species Scaptomyza reducta. The sequence continues at coordinate 33,615 of JAWNNV010000141.1, read as the reverse complement.
CGCGAACTACTTCTGGAGTTAACTTGTTACTAATATCGACTGATAACAATTATTGAAAAGCGCTTTAAAATTCCAGAATGTTCGCCTTTTGTTCTTTACGTATTGTAGTGTGGACTTCAATATGATGAGCTAACTTATGATTTTGTTTTTCATTAAGCTTCTCCGCTGCTTGAAAAACTACTCCTTTTGAACCAATCGAAGCATTCACCACATTCAAAATATCGCAACCGATTACTCCGTCGTACAGACAATCTTCATCACGGACGATATGGAAACACATTCTAATTGGAACACCATCAAGACTTGCCAAAACTATAAAAGAAGTCAAAGTGTAAATTTTTTTTTCCACCTATATTAAACAATTCTCCTACATTCGACTTAAGAACAACTGGATAAACTTCCTTGTAAATACTTTCCTCAAGAGTACACAGGTCGCTTCCAGAATCAAACAAAGCTGTGACTTTTTTGCGATCAATAAAGTGTTTTAAAAGCACGGTTAAAAAATGACTGACACTGTTGCATACTGGCTGATTCCTTCTTAATTTGTTTATCAAATGTTTTTCTCTCGCACTGATTTTCCTCCTATTTTATTCCTTACATTCTTTTGCAAAGTGATCGTTTCCACCACATTTGAAGCAACGCCTAGCTGAATTGTTCTTGACTTGATTATTGTCAGACTTTGGCCTTTGTTTAGGCTCTTGACTGGAAGAAAATCATTCATAAATCTTAATTTTTTGTTTAAACTCATTCATTTGAATATTCAAAAATAATTTGGCTGCACCTTTAACTAACTGTCTACCATAAATAAATGTTTGTATATCATTCCACTTTACTGTTCGAATTCAAATAGCCATTCATTAACGTCTGGAGACCATTGTCGGTAAAAACCAAATAAGAGTCCTCGATATCCCTTAATGTGAATGCCGAAGCTGTCGTCTGACTATTTATCGGTTCCATCTGGCAATTTTCTGTGTCTCCGGAAGACGAGTTGTCACTGTCTAAGGCGTCGTCATCTAAATTGAAGTAATTAATTAGCCTTCTCTCTTAACACCTGAACTTGGTAAAGATAATATTTTTCCTTAAGCTCTTGCACTGAGAGACAAGTGATGTCTTCTAGAAGCATAATTTAAATATTAATCTCTAAATATACCACTTATTATCTTTCTAAGCATTCTCTCTACATAATATTTTTCGTATCATCACTAAAATTACTTTTTATAGCTTTTAACAGACATATGTTAAAACAATGTTAACTTGAATTTATACCAACGTCAGTTTTTCTTCTCTCTACTTATGTATATGTGTTAGGGCACTCATATCCGTCTTTCTCTGCTTCCCGTCTTTAGTTGCAATACAGACAGTATTCTGATATGTTCTTATCCCGGTTGAGCCCCCAAAATTGTAGGACTGAACTTTTGAAGCCACAAATAAATAAAACAACTTCTTGACTTCATGATTAAAATATAAAATAAGTAAATGTTTATTCATCGGACATAATTCCAAGTTCTTAAATTGTACGTCTTAACTCTTCTCCGGTTCCTTCTTGATACTTAGTGACGAGCTTATTCTACGATATACTATCGATTATTGTAACTTAATATTAGACTTTATATATAGTTATCGGTATCAGCTGCTATAGCTGTCTATCCTATATAGTCGCCCATCCTACTAATTATTCGTCCCGAACAATGGATTGCAAATATTCATATGTTCAGCAACAAGTTAGTATTTGTCGGTCGTTCAACACAACATATGCATCAAGAAACTTCCCCTTCAGTTTTAGTCCAGCTCCAAATTAGGTTCGCTTAATGGCAACCATATCGTTGACGCTGTATTCCTTTTCTGGCTTTCTTGATTTATTAAATGAGTTACGGTTTTCTTCTTGTATTGACAAAATATTTCCTTTACCATTTGCTTTAATTCATCTTTCTCTTCTTGTAACGCAACTACAAATTCCTCGTCTATTAATTTTTGAAATTAATTTTTTTATTTTGTTCTTATATGTAAGCCTGTAAGAATATTAAACTAAGACACCTTTGTGCTCCTCGGTGGAGTAGAATTTTCCAATTGTTGTACTCTTCCAACATGCTTGTACCATGCTTTTGGGTCTGATACGCACAATGTGGTCAACACCGCAATTATAATCCACTCCTGTAACTATTAGTAAATTGCTCCTTGCAATATTCTTCGTAAAGATTAGCAGTGAAAGCAGTACCTCGATCACTAATAACTCGCTTGGGATTACCAAATACTTCGGCCTGCTTTTGTAACTTATCAACTACTTCGTTTGCTCCTGTGATTTTTGTTGGGTACAACCACACATAGTGTTTTAAAAGCACGGTTAAAAAATGACTGATACTGTTGTATACTGGCTGATGCCTTCTTAATTTGTTTATCGAATGTTTTTGTCTCGCACTGATTTGCCTCCTATTTTATTCCTTACATTCTTTTGCGAAGTGATCGTTTCCACCACATTTGAAGCAACGCGTCGATCTCAGAGACTATAAGAGGTAGAGACTCCAGATTTGGAACATAAGCTCGCCTAAGTAGTACAAGTTTGTTTCAAATTTTCGATAACTCTTCCCGTTTTCGATATACACATGTGATCGATAACAACAAAATCTTGAATTTGGAAAACTTTTTTAGACTAAATAATGACAATTTGTTAAAATTTTATTGAAATCGGTTGAGAAACACTGGAGATATGGAGTATTGAAGTTAAGAAAGTATGCACTATACGCGTATACATACACACACTCACACATACTTGCAAGTACTGACTGAATGCGTAAAGTATAGGGTTCTGGGTATAGTCTAGTTGGGATTTCTCGACTAGAGCCTTCTTACTTGTTTACTTATCGAATGTGAATAAAATTGTATGGCGGACTGATCAAATTTTACACTAAATATCGGAAAATAGTAATCAAAATTCTTGTTTTCGTTGCAAATGAAATAGTAATAAAGGAGAAAATCACGCGCACTTTAGTTTTTCTTTAGTAGATACTACTACTACCTGAATAGTTGCATGCATTTTTATAATTTATAATTTTCCCTCGTTGGGTCACGTTTTTCTCATCTGGTTTAAGTATGAACGATTAGAGAACCTAGAAAAAAAAAATATGAAGTCATCAAAGTATGGCACCTGCATCGGGTGTGGGGGACGACGAGAAGAAGACACCGATTACGAGCCAAATGAAAATTAGACTGATGTGGAAAATTAAACTGATTATAACTTGGAATTGGGTATTTGCTGGACCAGTCGGATACCATACGGCAAAATATTTGTAACCTACATTGTATCTGCACCACTACCTGGCGGTGAAGGACCCTCACCGCCGCTGACAGTGAGCTTCTTCTTCCTCCAATGCTCTAAACAGCTCCTCGAGGTCTAGCGATAAAATTGGCATTGCCTCGTCTGTTGTCGATCTAGTGTCACCTCCGCCAGGTCTCCAGCCTTGGCCAGATCCTCCGTAAAACGGAGTGTCACTCATAACATAAATCTTTTTTTTTTTTAAACCGCAGACTTATCGTACCGGCATGAAACCTGGTGGACTCTTGCCACAAACGCACATTTCGAGACTTCATCGATGCCGATCATCAAAGCACCTCCGCCTTCCGTTCTCTACGATTTTACTTTCCATGCGTCGATCTTATTCGGATTCCACAGAAGAACCAACAATGATTCAGTAGAGCTATCCACACTTGTTAGACGAAGAAGATGATAGATATAATGTGGTTACGGTATGTGCTCACCCACCTTGCAGTCCAGTGCAACGCCTTTCTTCCGTGAATCCGCTAAATGATCGCCGGAGCATTCAATAATCAGGAACCCTATTAGAAATTAATGTCCACGAAAGCGACTACGGTGTCCCACACCGTAAGCAATGGCCTCCACCAGTGCGGACAAGTTCTCATCAAGTTGTATAGCGACGAAGGTCAGAGAATGAGCGACGATCACGCTCAATAACTGTATTGGAAAAGAATGTGTTGCTACCCTTGTATTTTATTTAACGATGCCGACGGAGCGCCTGAGCATTTTATGAGTTAACTGAAGATACTTTTTCTGTTTACTTTATTGAATAACTATTTCAGACTAAATTTGAACATATCAAAATACAATGTTTAGAGCTTAAATAATATCAAGAACGCTGAACCTCGCATGAAATGCTGAGCCCTGCATTTTGATTCATACCGGGCACGCAAATATGCTGTGATTGCCGGCTATGCAATGACATCCGTTCAAGTGCTCGTGGTGTCACATTTACCACTTGCCTTTCCTTTTGAAAATCGGTTCAGTTTTGACAAAGTTATAGGTTCGGAAAGTTTTGACATGAATTTCGACAAAAAAAAAAACATTTCCAACTATGAATTGTGTTTAATTATTGAGATCGAGCCACGACTAAAACGCCTTTCCTTTTGAAAATCGGTTCATTGTTGACAAAGTTATAGGTTCGGAAAGTTTTGACATACTTATAGGTTCGGAAAGTTTTGACAAAGTTAAAGGTTCGGAAAGTTTTAACATGAATTTCGACAAAAAAAAAAACATTTCCAACTATGAATTGTGTTTAATTATTGAGATCGAGCCACGACTAAAACGCCTTTCCTTTTGAAAATCGGTTCATTGTTGACAAAGTTATAGGTTCGGAAAGTTTTGACATACTTATAGGTTCGGAAAGTTTCGACAAATTTATAGGTTCGGAAAGTTTTAACATGGATTTAAAAAAAAAACATTTCCAACTACGAATGCGGTTTAATTATTAAGATCGCTCCACGACTAAAACGACTTTCCTTCTGAAAATCGGTTCAGTTTTTACAAAGTTATAGGTTCGGAATGTTTTGACAAAAGTTATATGTTCGGAAAGTTTAACATGAATTTCGAAAAAAAAAACATTTCCAACTATGAATTCGGTTTAATTATTGAGATCAAGCCACGACTAAAACGCCTTTCCTTTTGAAAATCGGTTCAGTTTTGACACAGTTATAGGTTCGGAAAGTTTTGACATACTTATAGGTTCGGAAAGTTTCGACAAAGTTATAGGTTCGGAAAGTTTTAACATGGATTTCAAAAAAAAAACATTTCCAACTATGAATGCGGTTTAATTATTGAGATCGAGCCACGACTAAAACGCCTTTCCTTTTGAAAATCGGTTCAGTTTTGACAAAGTTATAGGTTCGGAAAGTTTTGACATAGTTATAGTTCGGAAAGTTTTGACAAATTAAGGTTCGGAAAGTTTACAGGAATTTCGAAAAATTTTCGTATAGATTCGCGAAAACGTTCTTTTGACAAAGTTAAAGGTTAGCGGAAAGTTTTGACAAATTGTAAATTATCGAAAAAAAAAAAACATTTCCAACTATGAATGCGGTTTAATTATTGAGATCGAGCCACGACTAAAACGCCTTTCCTTTGAAAATCGGTTCAGTTTTGACAAAGTTATAGGTTCGGAATGTTTTGACATAGTTATAGGTTCGGAAAGTTTGACAAAGTTCTAGGTTCGGAAAGTTTTACATGATTAAAAAAAAAACATTTCCAACTATGAATGCGGTTTAATTATTGAGATCGAGCCACGACTAAAACGCCTTTCCTTCTGAAAATCGGTTCAGTTTTGACAAAGTTATAGGTTCTGGAATAGTTTTGACAAAGTTATAGGTTCGGAAAGTTGTAACATGAATTTCGAAAAAAAAAACACGAACTAATTTTGACCAGACTAGTCGAATGTCGGTTTGAAAAGTTATTAAGAATTCGAACAAGTTACTAAATACGAAAGTTTTACTGATTCGAAAAAGATTAACATGTTTACTATGAACAGTACAATTTTGACAAAGTTATAGGTTCGTGAAATAATTTTGACAAAGTTATAGGTTCGGAAAGTTTTAACATGAATTTCGAAAAAAAAAACATTTCCAACTATGAATGCGGTTTAATTATTGACATCGAGCCACGACTAAAACGCCTTTCCTTTGAAAATCGGTTCAGTTTTGACAAAGTAATAGGTTCGGAAAGTTTTGACAAAGTTATAGGTTCGGAAAGTTTTGACAAAGTTATAGGTTCGGAAAGTTTTAACATGAATTTCGAAAAAAAAAAACATTTTCAACTATGAATGCGGTTTAATTATTGAGATCGAGCCACGACAAAGTAAAACGCTTCAGTTTTACATGATTTGGAAGTTAAATTGTTCGAAGTTGGAACAGAAGTTATAAATCGAGTTACGACGAAAACGTTTCTTTTGAAAATCTTGAGTGACAAAATAGGTTCTGAAAGTTGTTGACAAAGTTATAGGTTCGGAAAGTTTTGACATGAATTTCGAAAAAAAAAAAAAACATTTCCAACTATGAATGCGGTTTAATTATTGAGATCGAGCCACGACTAAAACGCCTTTCCTTTTGAAAATCGGTTCAGTTTTGACAAAGTTTTATGTTCGGAAAGTTTTGACAAAGTTATAGGTTCGGAAAGTTTTGACAAAGTTATAGGTTCGGAAAGTTTTAACATGAATTTCGAAAAAAAAAACATTTCCAACTATGAATTCGGTTTAATTATTGAGATCGAGCCACGACTAAAACGCCTTTCCTTTTGAAGTTATTGTTCAGTTTGGACAAATTTATAGGTTCGGAAAGTTTTGACAAAGTTATAGGTTCAAAAAGTTTTAACATGAATTTCGAAAAAAAAAATATTTCCTACTATGAATGCGGTTTAATTATTGACATCAAGCCACGACTAAAACGCCTTTCCTTTTGAAAATCGGTTCAGTTTTGCCAAAGATATAGGTTCGGAAAGTTTTGACATAGTCATAGGTTCAGGAAGTTTTGATAAAGTTATAGGTTCGGAAAATTTAAACATGAATTTCGAAAAAAAAAAACATTTCCAACTATGAATGCTGTTTAAATATTGAGATCGAGCCACGACTTAAACGCCTTTCCTTTTGAAAATTGGTTCAGTTTTGACAAAGTTATATGTTCGGAAAGTTTGACAAAGCTAAATCGGATCGGAAAAAATTGATAAAGTTATAGGTTCGGAAAGTTTTGACATGAATTTCCAAAAAAAAAACATTTCCAACTATGAATGCGATATAATTATTGAGATCGAGCCACGACTAAAACGCCTATCCTTTTGAAAATCGGTTCAGTTTTGACAAAGTTATAGGTTCGGAAAAATTTGATAAAGTTATAAGTTCAAAAAGTTTTGTCATAAATTTCGAAAAAAAAACATTTTCAACTATGAATGCGGTTTAATTAGATCGAGCCACGACTTAAACGCCTTTCCTTTTGAAAATCGGTTCAGTTTTGACAAAGTTAAATATTCGGAAAGTTTTGACATAGTTATACGTTCGGAAAGTTTTGACAAAGTTATAGATTCGTAAAGTTTTAACATGAATTTAAAAAAAAAACATTTCTAACTATTAATGCGATTTAATTATTGAGATCGAGCCACGACTAAAACGCCTTTCCTTTTGAAAGTTTTCAGTTTTGACAAAGTTAAATGTTCGGAAAGTTTTGACAAAGTTATAGGTTCGGAAAGTTTTAACATGAATTTCGAAAAAAAAACATTTCCAACTATGAATGCGGTTTAATTATTGAGATCGAGCCACGACTAAAACACCTTTACTTTTGAAAATCGTTTCAGTTTTGACAAAGTTGGAGGTTCGGAAAGTTATAGGATCTGAAAAATTTGATAAAGTTATAAGTTCGGAAAGTTTTGTCATAAATTTCGAAAAAAAAACATTTCCAACTATGAAAGCGGTATAATTATTGAGAACGAGCCATGACTAAAACGCCTTTGCTTTTGAAAATCGGTTCAGTTTTGACCACGTTATATGTTCGGAAAGGCATAGTTATAGGTTCGGAAAGTTTTGACATAAATTTCGAACGAGCCACGACTAAAACGCCTTTCGTTTTGAAAATCGGTTCAGTTTTGACAAAGTTATATGTTCGGGAAGTTTTGACAAAGTTATAGCTTCGGAAAGTTTTAACATGAATTTGGAAAAAAAATAATATTTCCAACTATGAATGCGGTTTAATTATTGATATCGAGCCACGACTAAAACGTCTTTCCTTTTGAAAACCGGTTCAGTTTTGACCACGTTATATGTTCGGAAAGTTTTAACAAAGTTAAAGGTTCGGAAAGTTTTAACATGAATTTCGACAAAAAAAAAAACATTTCCAACTATGAATTGTGTTTAATTATTGAGATCGATCCACGACTAAAACGCCTTTCCTTTTGAAAATCCGTTCATTGTTGACAAAGTTATAGGATCGGAAAGTTTTGACATAGTTATAGGTTCGGAAAGTTTTGACAAAGTTATAGGTTCGAAAAGTTTTAACATGAATTTCGAAAAAAAAAATATTTAATACTATGAATGCGGTTTAATTATTGACATCAAGCCACGACTAAAACGCCTTTCCTTTTGAAAATCGGTTCAGTTGCCAAAGATATAGGTTCGGAAAGTTTTGACATAGTCATAGGTTCGGGAAGTTTTGATAAAGTTATAGGTTCGGAAAATTTAAACATGAATTTCGAAAAAAAAAAAACATTTCCAACTATGAATGCTGTTTAAATATTGAGATCGAGCCACGACTTAAACGCCTTTCCTTTTGAAAATCGGTTCAGTTTTGACAAAGTTATATGTTCGGAAAGTTTGACAAAGCTAAATCGGATCGGAAAAAATTGATAAAGTTATAGGTTCGGAAAGTTTTGACATGAATTTCGAAAAAAAAACATTTGTAACTATGAATGCGGTTTAAATATTGAGATCGAGCCATGTCCAAAACGCCTTTTCCTTTGAAAATCGGATCAGTTTTGACAAAGTTATATTTTCGGAAAGTTTTGACATAGTTATACGTTCGGAAAGTTATAGGTTCGGATAGTTTTAACATGAATTTCGAAAAAAATAACATTTCCAACAATGAAGTCGGTTTAATTATTGAGATCGAGCCACGACTAAAACGCATTTCCTTTTGAAAATCGGTTCAGTTTTGACAAAGTTATAGGTTTGGAAAGTTTTGACAAAGGTTCAGGTTCGGAAAGTTTTAACATGAAGTTCGAAAAAAAACATTTCCAACTATGAATGCGGTTTAATTATTGAGATCGAACCACGACAAAAACGCCTTTTCTTTTGAAAATCGGTTCAGTTTTGACAAAGTTATATGTTCGGAAAGTTTTGACATAGTTTTATGTTCGGAAAGTTGTGACAAAGTTATAGGTTCGGAAAGCTTTGACAGGAATTTCGAAAAAAAAAAACATTTCCAACTATGAATGCTGTTTAAATATTGAGATCGAGCCACGACTTAAACGCCTTTCCTTTTGAAAATCGGTTCAGTTTTGACAAAGTTATATGTTCGGAAAGTTTGACAAAGCTAAATCGGATCGGAAAAAATTGATAAAGTTATAGGTTCGGAAAGTTTTGACATGAATTTCGAAAAAAAAACATTTGTAACTATGAATGCGGTTTAAATATTGAGATCGAGCCATGTCCAAAACGTCTTTTCCATTGAAAATCGGTTCAGTTTTGACAAAGTTATATTTTCGGAAAGTTTTGACATAGTTATACGAACGGAAAGTTATGACAAAGTTATAGGTTCGGATAGTTTTAACATGAATTTCGAAAAAATAACATTTCCAACAATGAAGTCGGTTTAATTATTGAGATCGAGCCACTACTAAAACGAATTTCCTTTTGAAAATCGGTTCAGTTTTGACAAAGTTATAGGTTTGGAAAGTTTTGACAAAGGTTCAGGTTCGGAAAGTTTTAACATGAAGTTCGAAAAAAAACATTTCCAACTATGAATGCGGTTTAATTATTGAGATCGAACCACGACTAAAACGCCTTTTCTTTTGAAAATCGGTACAGTTTTGACAAAGTTATATGTTCGGAAAAAATTGACAAAGTTACAGGTTCGCAAAGTTTTAAAAAAAGTTATAAGTTCGGAAAGTTTTAAAAAAGTTAGAGGGTCGGAAAGTTTTGGCAGGAATTTCGAAAAAAAAAATTTGCAACTATGAATGCGGTTTAAATATTGAGATCGAGCCACGACCAAAACGCCTTTCCCTTTGAATATCGGTTCAGTTTTGACAAAGTTATGGGTTCGGAAAAAATTGACAAAGTTATAGGTTCGGAAAGTTTTAACATGAATTTGGAAAAAAATAACATTTCCAACTATGAAGTCGGTTTAATTATTGAGATCGAGCCAAGACTAAAACGCCTTTCCTTTTGAAAATCGCTATAGTTGTGACAAAGTTATAGGTTCGGAAAGTTTTGGCATAGTTATAGGTTCGGAAAGTTTTGACAAAGTTATAGGTTCGGAAAGCTTTGACAGAATTTCGAAAAAAAAATAAAAATTCCAACTATGAATGGCGGTTTACATATTGAGATCGAGCCACGACTTAAACGCCTTTCCTTTTGAAAATCGGTTCAGTTTTGACAAAGTTATATGTTCGGAAAGTTTGACAAAGCTAAAGGATCGGAAAAAATTGATAAAGTTATAGGTTCGGAAAGTTTTGAAAAAGTTATAGGGTCGGAAAGTTTTGACATAGTTATACGTTCGGAAAGTTATGACAAAGTTATAGGTTCGGAAAATTTTGACATGAATTTGGAAAAAAAAAATATTTCCAACTATGAATTCGGTTTAATTATTGAGATCGAACCACGACTAAAACACCTTTCCTTTTGAAAATGGGTTCAGTTTTGACAAAGTTATAGGTTCGGAATGATTTGACATAGTTTTATGTTCGGAAAGTTGTGACAAAGTTATAGGTTCGGAAAGCTTTGACAGGAATTTCGAAAAAAAAAAAACATTTCCAACTATGAATGCTGTTTAAATATTGAGATCGAGCCATGACCAAAAAGCCTTTTCCTTTGAAAATCGGTTTAGTTTTGACAAAGTTATATGTTCGGAAAGTTTTGACATAGTTTTATGTTCGGAAAGTTGTGACAAAGTTATAGGTTCGGAAAGCTTTGACAGGAATTTCGAAAAAAAAAAAACATTTCCAACTATGAATGCTGTTTAAATATTGAGATCGAGCCACGACTTAAACGCCTTTCCTTTTGAAAATCGGTTCAGTTTTGACAAAGTTATATGTTCGGAAAGTTTGACAAAGTTACAGGTTCGGAAAGTTTTGAAAAGTTATAGTTCGGAAAGTTTTAAAGTTAGAGGGTCGGAAAGTTTTGGCAGGAATTTCGAAAAAAAACATTTGCAACTATGAATGCGGTTTAAATATTGAGATCGAGCCACGACCAAAACGCCTTTCCCTTTGAAAATCGGTTCAGTTTTGACAAAGTTATAGGGTTCGGAAGTAAATTTGACAAAGTTATAGGTTCGGAAAGTTTTAACATGAATTTGGAAAAAAATAACATTTCCAACAATGAAGTCGGTTTAATTATTGAGATCGAGCCAAGACTAAAACGCCTTTCCTTTTGAAAATCGGTATAGTTTTGACAAAGTTATAGGTTCGGAAAGTTTTGACATAGTGATAGGTTCGGAAAGTTTTGACAAAGTTTCAGGTTCGGAAAGTTTTGACAGAAGTTCGAAAAAAAAATTTCCAACTATGAATGCGGTTTAATATTGAGATCGAGCCACGACTTAAACGCCTTTCCTTTTGAAAATCGGTTCAGTTTTGACAAAGTTATATGTTCGGAAAGTTTCTGACAATATGTTATAGGTTCGGAAAGTTTTGAAAAAGTTATAGGGTCGGAAAATAGTTTACGGTCGGAAAGTTATGACAGTTGGAAATTTTGACATGAATTTGGAAAAAAAAAATATTTCCAACTATGAATGCGGTTTAATTATTGAGATCGAGCCACGACTAAAACGCCTTTCCTTTTGAAAATCGGTTCAGTTTTGACAAAGTTATAGGTTCGGAAAGTTTTGACATAGTTATAGGTTCGGAAAGTTGTGACAAAGTTATAGGTTCGGAAAGTTTTGACATGAATTTCGAAAAAAAAAAACATTTCCAACTATGAATGCGGTTTAATTATTGAGATCGAGCCAAGACCAAAAAGCCTTTTTTTGAACATCGGTATAGTTTTGACAAAGTTATAGGTTCGGAAAGTTTTGACATAGTTATAGGTTCGGAAAGTTTTGACAAAGTTATAGGTTCGGAAAGCTTTGACAGGAATTTCGAAAAAAAAAACATTTCCAACTATGAATGCGGTTTAAATATTGAGATCGAGCCACGACTTAAACGCCTTTCCTTTTGAAAATCGGTTCAGTTTTGACAAAGTTATATGTTCGGAAAGTTTGACAAAGCTAAAGGTCGGAAAATATTGAAAAAGTTAGAGGGTCGGAAAGTTTTGGCAGGAATTTCGAAAAAAAAAATTTGCAACTAGAATCGGTTTAAATATTGAGATCGAGCCACGACCAAAACGCCTTTCCCTTTGATTCAGTTTTGACAAAGTTATAGGGTTCGGAAAAAGTTGACAAAGTTATAGGTTCGGAAAGTTTTGACATGAATTTCGAAAAAAAAACATTTCCAACTATGAATTCGGTTTAATTATTGAGATCGAGCCACGACTAAAACGCCTTTCCTTTTGAAAATCGCTTCAGTTTTGACAAAGTTATAGGTTCGGAAAGTTTTGACATAGTTATAGGTTCGGAAAGTTTTGACAAAGTTATAGGTTCGGAAAGTTTTGACATGAATTTCGAAAAAAAAATAACATTTCCAACTATGAATGCGGTTTAATTATTGAGATCGAGCCACGACTAAAACGCCTTTCCTTTTGAAAATCGGTTCAGTTTTGACAAAGTTGTAGGTTCGGAAAGTTTCAATGACGATTAGTTATAGGTTCGGAAAGTTTTGACAAAGTTGATAGTGTTCGGAAAGTTATATAATCATACAATTTGGAAAAAAAAATATTTCCAACTATGAATGTCGGTTTAATTATTGAGATCGAGCCACGACTAAAACGCCTTTCCTTTTGAAAATCGGTTCAGTTTTGACAAAGTTATAGGTTCGGAAAGTTTTGACATAGTTATAGGTTCGGAAAGTTTTGACAAAGTTATAGGTTCGGAAAGTTTAGACATGAATTTCGAAAAAAAAAAACATTTCCAACTATGAATGCTGTTTAATTATTGAGATCGAGCCACGACTAAAACGCCTTTCCTTTTGAAAATCGGTTCAGTTTTGACAAAGTTATATGTTCGGAAAGTTTTGACATAGTTTTATGTTCGGAAAGTTGTGACAAAGTTATAGGTTCGGAAAGCTTTGACAGGAATTTCGAAAAAAAAAAACATTTCCAACTATGAATGCTGTTTAATTATTGAGATCGAGCCACGACTAAAACGCCTTTCCTTTTGAAAATCGGTTCAGTTTTGACAAAGTTATATGTTCGGAAAGTTTTGACAAAGCTAAAGGTCGGAAAAAATTGATAAAGTTATAGGTTCGGAAAGTTTTGACATGAATTTCGAAAAAAAAAACATTTGCAACTATGAATGCGGTTTAAATATTGAGATCGAGCCAAAGTATAAGTTCGCAAAGTTTTGACAAAGTTATAGGTTCGGAAAGGTTTGACATAAAGTTCGAAAAAAAAAGATTTCAACTATGAAAACAGTATAATTATTGAGAGCGACCCACGACTAAAACGCCTTTCCTTTTGAAAATCGGTTTAGTTTTGACAAAGTTATAGGTTCGGAAAGTTTTGACATAGTTATAGGTTCGGAAAAAATTGACAAAGTTATAGGTTCGGAAAGTTTATCATGAATTTCGAAAAAAAAAACATTTCCAACTATGAAATCGGTTTAATTATTGAGATCGAGCCACGACTAAAACGCCTTTCCTTTTGAAAATCGGTTCAGTTTTGACAAAGTTATAGGTTCGGAAAGTTTTGACAAAGTTATAGGTTCGGAAAGTTTTGACAAAGTTATAGGTTCGGAAAGTTTTAACATGAATTTCGAAAAAAATAACATTTCCAACTATGAATGCGGTTTAATTATTGAGATCGAGCCACGACTAAAACTCCTTTCCTTTTGAAAATCGCTTCAGTTTTGACAAAGTTGTAGGTTCGTAAAGTTTTGACAAAGTTATAATTTCGGAAAAATTTGATAAAGTTATACGTTCGGAAAGTTTTGACATGAATTTCGAAAAACAATAACATTTCCAACTATGAATGCGGTTTAATTATTGATATCGAGCCACAACTAAAACGCCTTTCCTTTTGAAAATCGGTTCACTTTTGACAAAGTTATATGTTCGGAAAGTTTTGACATGAATTTCGAAAAAAATAACATTTCCAACTATGAATGCGGTTTAATTATTGAGATCGAGCCACGACTAAAACGCCTTTCCTTTTGAAAATCGGTTCAGTGTTGACAGAGTTATAGGATCGGAAAGTTTTGACATAGTTATAGGTTCGGAAAGTTTTGACAAAGCTATAGGTTCGGAAAGTTTAAACATGAATTTCGAAAAAAAAAAACATTTCCAACGATGAATTCGATTTAATTATTGAGATTGCGCCACGACTAAAACACCTTTCCTTTTGAAAATCGGTTCAGTTTTGACAAAGTTATAGGTTCGGAAAGTTTTGACAAAGTTATAGGTTCGGAAAAATTTGATAAAGTTATAAGTTCGGAAAGTTTTGAACATGAATTTGGGAAAGTTATTAACTTGAAATCGATTTCCAACTATGAATCGGTTTAATTATTGAGATCGAGCCACGAGTAAAACGCTTTTGAACATCGCTTAGTGTGACAAGTTATAGGTTCGGAAAGTTTTGACATAGTTATAGGTTCGGAAAGTTTTGACAAAGTTATAGGTTCGGAAAGTTTTAACATGAATTTGAAAAAAAAAAACATTTCCAACTATGAATGCGGTTTAATTATTGAGATCGAGCCACGACTAAAACGCCTTTCCTTTTGAAAATCGGTTCAGTTTTGACAAAGTTATATGTTCGGAAAGTTTTGACAAAGTTATAAGGTTCGGAAAGTTTTGAAAAGTTATAGGTTCGGAAAGTTTTGAACAGGAATTTCGAAAAAAAAAACATTTCCAACTATGAATGCGGTTTAATTATTGAGATCGAGCCACGACTAAAACGCCTTTCCTTTTGAAAATCGGTTCAGTTTTGACAAAGTTATATGTTCGGAAAGTTTTGACAAAGTTATAAGTTCGGAAAGTTATGACAAAGTTATAGGTTCGGAAAGTTTTGACATGAATTTCGAAAAAAAAAACATTTCCAACTATGAATTCGGTTTAATTATTGAGATCGAGCCACGACTAAAACGCCTTTCCTTTTGAAAATCGGTTCAGTTTTGACAAAGTTATAGGTTCGGAATGTTTTGACATAGTTATAGGTTCGGAAAGTTTTGACAAAGTTATAGGTTCGGAAAGTTTTAACATAAATTTTGAAAAAAAAAACATTTCCAACTATGAATGCGGTTTAATTATTGAGATCGAGCCACGACTAAAACGCCTTTCCTTTTGAAAATCGGTTCAGTTTTGACAAAGTTGTAGGTTCGGAATGTTTTGACATAGTTATAGGTTCGGAAAGTTTTGACAAAGTTATAGGTTCGGAAAGTTTTAACATAAATTTCGAAAAAAAAACATTTCCAACTATGAATGTGGTTTAATTATTGAGATCGAGCCACGACTAAAACGCCTTTCCTTTTGAAAATCGGTTCAGTTTTGACAAAGTTATAGGTTCGGAAAGTTTTGACATAGTTATAGGTTTGGAAAGTTTTGACAAAGTTATAGGTTCGGAAATTTAGTCATAAATTTCGAAAAAAAAAACATTTCCAACTATGAAAACAGTATAATTATTGAGAACGAGCCACGACTAAAACGCCTTTCCTTTTGAAAATCGGTTCAGTTTTGACAAAGTTATAGGTTCGGAAAGTTATAAAAAAAGTTATAAGTTCGGAAAGTTTTGACAAAGTTATAGGTTCGGAAAGTTTCGACAAATTTTTAGGTTCGGAAAGTTTTGACAAAGTTATAGGTTCGGAAAAATTTGATAAAGTTATAAGTTCGGAAAGTTTTGTAATAAATTTCGAAAAAAAAAACATTTCCAACTATGAATGCGGTATAATTATTGAGGATCGAGCCACGACTAAAACGCCTTTCCTTTTGAAAATCGGTTCAGGTGTGACAAAGGTTATAGGTTCGGAAAGTTTTGACAAAGTTATAGGTTAGGAAAAATTTGTTAAAGTTATAAGTTCGGAAAGTTTTGTAATAAATTTCGAAAAAAAAAAACATTTCTAACTATGAAAGCAGTATAATTATTAGGAACGAGCCACGACTATAAAGCCTTTCATGTTGAAAATCGGTTCAGGTGTGATAAAGTTATATGTTCGGAAAGTTTTGACAAAGTTATAAGTTCGGAAAGTTTTGTAAAAGTTATAGGTTCGGAAAGTTTTGACATGAATTTCGAAAAAAAAAACATTTCTAACTATGAAAGCAGTATAATTATTGAGAACGAGCCACGACTAAACACAAAGTTATAAGTTCGGAAAGTTTTGACATAGTTAAAGGTTCGGAAAGTTTTGACAAAGTTATAGGTTCGGAAAAATTTGATAAAGTTATAAGTTCGGAAAGTTTTGTCATAAATTTCGAAAAAAAAAACATTTTCAACTATGAATGCGGTTTAATTATTGAGATCGAGCCACGACTAAAATTCCTTTCCTTTTGAAAATCGCTTCAGTTTTGACAAAGTTGTAGGTTCGTAAAGTTTTGACAAAGTTATAATTTCGGAAAAATTTGATAAAGTTATACGTTCGGAAAGTTTTGACATGAATTTCGAAAAACAATAACATTTCCAACTATAAATGCGGTTTAATTATTGAGATCGAGCCACGACTAAAACGCCTTTCCTTTTGAAAATCGGTTCAGTGTTGACAGAGTTATAGGATCGGAAAGTTTTGACATAGTTATAGGTTCGGAAAGTTTTGACAAAGCTATAGGTTCGGAAAGTTCAAACATGAATTTCGAAAAAAAAAAAAAACATTTCCAACGATGAATTCGATTTAATTATTGAGATTGCGCCACGACTAAAACACCTTTCCTTTTGAAAATCGGTTCAGTTTTGACAAAGGTTTAGGTTCAGAAAGTTTTGACAAAATTATAGGTTAGGAAAAATTTGATAAAGTTATAAGTTCGGAAAGTTTTGACAAAGTTATATGTTGGGAAAGTTTTAACTTGAATTTCGAAAAAAAAACATTTCCAAAGCTTTATGAATTCGGTTTAATTATTGAGATCGAGCCACGAGTAAAACGCCTTTCCTTTTGAAAATCGGTTCAATTTTGACAAAGTTATATGTTCGAAAAGTTTTGACAAAGTTATAGTTTCGGAAAGTTTTAACATGAATTTTAAAAAAAAAAACATTTTCAATTATGAATGCTTTTTAATTATTGAGATCGAGCCACGACTAAAACGCCTTTCCTTTAGAAAATCGGTTCAGTTTTGACAAAGTTATATGTTCGGAATGTTTTACAGGAATTTCGAAAAAAAAAACATTTTCAACTATGAATTCGGTTTAATTATTGAGATCGAGCCACGACTAAAACGCCTTTCCTTTTGAAAATCGGTTCAGTTTTGACAAAGTTATATGTTCGGAAAGTTTTAAAAAAAGTTATAAGTTCGGAAAGTTTTGAAAATGTTATAGGTTCGGAAAGTTTTGAAAGGAATTTCGAAAAAAAAAAACATTTCCAACTATGAATGCGGTTTAATTATTGACATCGAGCCACGACTAAAACGCCTCTCCTTTGAAAATCGGTTCAATTATTGACGAGAAAGTTATAGATTCGGAAAGTGTTGACATAGTTATAGGTTCGGAAAGTTATGACAAATTTATAGGTTCGGAAAGTTTTAACATGAATTTCGAAAAAAAAAACATTTCCAACTATGAATTCGATTTAATTATTGAGATTGCGCCACGACTAAAACACCTTTCCTTTTGATAATCGGTTCAGTTTTGACAAAGGTTTAGGTTCAGAAAGTTTTGGCAAAGTTATAGGTTCGAGTTGTAATTTCCTTAATAGTGAGTTTTTCAGCGTTAGTTATTAAAAAGACAATGCACTGCAGTTTATGTTTGATTTTTATTAGAACAATGACGCGACTAAAACGAAGTGAAGTATTACATGCTATGATGATTATATTCATAGAGCTGCCAGATTGTTACATTGTATTATAGTTACATTTGCAACACGCCCTCTCAAAGTAACAATCGTGATGATCTTAAATACTGGTGACGCCCAATGAAGAGAAGCAACCGTAATGCTTGGCACTGCTTAGACCCTTCGTTAGGACATCTGCTGGCTTTGCTCGGTCTGCATATAGTCAACTCGGATGTCGCCACTCTGGTGCTTCTGCTGGATGAAGTGGTGACGCACATCGATGTGTTTTGTGCGTGGATGAAAACCAAAACCTTTAACCAGTTTTTGAACACTTTGGTTGTCGTTCAGGAGCTGAACCGAATCACATCTTCTGCCAATTCGATTGAGTATAGCCTTTAAGTATAAGGCCTCCTTGGTTGCTTCGCTCATTGCCAAGTATTCAGACTCTGTGCTTGACAAATCAACGGTGCGTTGTTTCCGTGCCTCCCAACTTATAGCGGCACCTGCTAACATAAAAGCCTGTCCAGAATATGATCGCCTGTCAGTCAAATTTGCGCCCCAGTCAGCATCGACAACTCCGTACAGATCTTCACCTGTTCGTTTGAATAATAGGCCGAGTTGTTTGGTACCGCTTAGATACCGAAGAATACGCTTCGCCGTCTTCCAGTGTTCGACATTGTAACTTGAGTTAAACTGACTCATGAAATTTACGGCGTACGCAATATCTGGACGAGTTGTGACTGAAAGAAACATAAGAGAGCCAATTAAGTTCTGGTAGGGGTACCTTCTCATTTCGGTTTCATCGACGTCTTCTGGTCGCTTCAAAGTACATTTCGCTTCAATGGGTGTTAATGCCGGCTTGCATTCAGTCATTCCGAATCTTTTCAACAGGGTTTCAATGTACTTTTCCTGTGCAATGAACACCCGGTGCTCTTTCAGGTCCTGCTTGAATTCTATTCCCAGACAGGTTTTCACTTTGCCGAGATTTTTCATCTCAAATGCTTCTCCGAGGACTTCTT
Source organism: Scaptomyza reducta (assembly GCA_035044485.1). Taxonomy (NCBI): domain Eukaryota; kingdom Metazoa; phylum Arthropoda; class Insecta; order Diptera; family Drosophilidae; genus Scaptomyza; species Scaptomyza reducta. Next base: position 14,572 of record JAWNNV010000141.1, on the reverse strand, counting down.
TGGTCTGCTGCAACCAATCCGGATGATTTGACACCAACAGCAAATCATCTACATATATGGATACTAGGAGAATCTTCTTCTCCTGCCGTTTGACGAACAGACATGGGTCCTGCTTAGTGGGCTCTAATCCAACCTCTTGTAGCTTCGTCGTGAGTCTACAATACCAGCGCAAACCGGACTGGCGTAATCCATATAGTGCCTTCTTCAATAAACAAACAGGGCTTCTTATTGATGACAGCGCCGTACGCCATTCCGCTATTGTCTGCGAGTACTCTGCTCGAGGTGAATCCTGCTTGGTTCCAATTGATTTGCCCGATTCTAACTTTTCCATGAAATCATTGAAGCTCTCTGGTACCTCCATATATACGCTCTCTTCGAGCTCGCCGTTTAGGTAGGCTGTGACCACGTCCATTTGATGTATCTCCATATCAAGTTCCGCTGCCATGGCCACCAAAAGTCGGACTGATGTGAATCGAGCTACAGGTGAATACGTTTCATGAAAATCTTCTCCAGGCCTTTGTGCGTATCCTTTAGCGACTAATCGCACTTTTTATTTTTTGAAACAGTACTGTTGTCTTTTGTCCGAAACACCATTTTACTACCTATGATCTTCCGATCCTTAGGGCGTTCCACCATCTCCCATGTTGCGTTGTGTATATGCGCAAGAAATTCATCTTCGATTGCCTTTGTCCAACTGACGCTGTCCTCGTGGCTTTTCGCCTCTTTCGGTGTAGTTGGATCATCTGTCGCAGCCATGAATGCCATTTCGCATTCCTCGGATGTCTCGCTTGAGCTGCTCTGCTCGTCGCTGCTGTTGATATTGATGCCAATACCTCCGTTTGAACTCTGATCCCAGTCGATCCCAGAACTCAGCGAACTCGATTTTGAAGCCTGGAACATTCAAAAACTTGATATCTTTGCTTACTATTACCTTACGCTTTTTAGGTAAATATACTCGATATGCCTTCGAAGTAGTTGAGTAGCCGACCATTATACATTCTTCTGATCTTGATTCAAATTTAACCTTATTCGAACCCTTTATTAATGCATATGCCTTCGTATCAAATATACGTAAATACGCCACTGTAGGAATTTTCTTCGTCCAGTAAGTATGGGGGATATCACCAGATAGACCCCGCGTTACACATCTGTTTCTGATGTAACTTGCTGTATTTACTGCTTCTGCCCAGAAGGATGGAGGCGCACCAGATTGCTTCATCATACAGCGTGCCATGTCGACCAGGGTACGATTCTTTCTTTCTGCCAAGCCATTCTGCTGTGGCGTGTACGGTGTTGTGAGGCGTCTCTGGATTCCGTTGACCTCCATGTACTTGTAGAACTCTTTGTTGCAGTACTCAGTCCCGTTATCTGACTGGAGTACTTTAATCTTCTTACCCGTGAAGTTCTCAGCTGCAGCTTTATATACTTTAAAAGCTTCCAATAAATCTGACTTCTGTTTAAGAAAGCTATGCACTATTTGCAATAGTTCTGTCGTACGTTTTTCTTCTCACTTTTATAAATGCTTGCAGTTTGCTTTTCGCTTATGCAAATTTCACATTTCGAGAATTTTCCATTCTCGCATATTTTCATGCCGTGGGCTTTACCACTTTTAGCCATAAATAAGATGTCCCAATCTATAATGCCAAAGATCAAGGTCGTTTTGACCACCATGAATTATACTATTCACTTGATGCTTTTCGCCATTCAAGTAGTACAAGTTACCGTATCTTTGCGCACGTAGCCAAATTTCGTTATTTTTCATAACAAGTGCTTCATTTTCCGAAAATGAACTTCAAAACCATTGTCTGTGATTTTGGAAAAATCCGATACATATTACCACATCTTTCAGCGTTAAGTCAGCCCGTTGCTGCTGCTTCTTAACTGCGACTTTAACATTACCAATGCCACTAATCCGTGTGGTCTTATTATTATATATTTCAATCTTACCGCAGCTGAAACATTTTCTGTCCTCGCGCTGCACTTTATTGCTTCTTTCTGCTTTGCTATTTCTCTTTACGTCTTTCCGACGATTAGCGAACATTGCATTTTGTTCTTCGCGATCCTCTTTATTTTTACGCGCTTCTGACTTCCAGAATTTTGACGCGAAGCACATCGGGGTGGGGCAAGTCATCTCGTGCTTCCATCGCACATCTGAACATTTCATAAGAGTCAGGCAAGCTGTATAGCAATAAAATCACTAACAAATCATTTCCAATTGTGACACCAATTTCTTTTAATTTTTTCACTGCGTCGAAAAAATCATTCACATGTTGGCGCGCACAAGCGCCCTCATTCTTTCGCGACAATGCCACTCGTTTTAGCAGGCTTGCTTTTCGCACTGGCCCTTTTGATTGATGTCTCCTGCAATTTCAATCAGCATTCCTCGCCGAATTACAATCTTCGATTATAGCCAACTCCGATGGGCTAATCGACAACAATATGTCCGCGCACGCCTTATCATCGTATGTTTTCCATACAGCTTGATCTGCCGCATTTTCTGGGCAAATCTTCGTTCCATCAACATACTTCCTAGTTCGGTTCAGTTTTGACAAAGTTATATATTCGGAAAGTTTTGACATAGTTATAGGTTCGGAATAATTTGATAAAGTTATAAGTTCGGAAAGTTTTGAAAAAGTTATAGGTTCGGAAAGTTTTGACATAGGTATAGGTTCGGAAAGTTTTAACATGAATTTCGAAAAAAAAAAAACATTTTCAACTATGAATTCGGTTTAATTATTGAGATCGAGCCACGACTAAAACGCCTTTCCTTTTGAAAATCGGTTTAGTTTTGACAAAGTTATATGTTCGGAAAGTTTTAAAAAAAGTTATAAGTTCGGAAAGTTTTGAAAATGTTATAGGTTCGGAAAGTTAAGGAATTTCGAAAAAAAAAACATTTCCAACTATGAATGCGGTTTAATTATTGAGATCGAGCCACGACTAAAACGCCTCTCCTTTGAAAATCGGTTCAATTTTGACAAAATTATAGGTTCGGAAAGTGTTGACATAGTTATAGGTTCGGAAAGTTATGACAAATTTATAGGTTCGGAAAGTTTTAACATGAATTTCGAAAAAAAAAACATTTCCAACTATGAATTCGATTTAATTATTGAGATTGCGCCACGACTAAAACACCTTTCCTTTTGATAATCGGTTCAGTTTTGACAAAGGTTTAGGTTCAGAAAGTTTTGGCAAAGTTATAGGTCGTGTTGTAATTTCCTTACTAGTGAGTTTTTCAGCGTTAGTTATTAAAAAGACAATGCACTGCAGTTTATGTTTGATTTTTATTAGAACAATGACGCGACTAAAACGAAGTGAAGTATTACATGCTATGATGAAATTAACTTTGACATACGATCAGAGGTGCCAGATCGTTACAATATATTCATAGAGCTGCCAGATTGTTACATTGTATTATAGTTACATTTGCAACACGCCCTCTCAAAGTAACAATCGTGATGATCTTAAATACTGGTGACGCCCAATGAAGAGAAGCAACCGTAATGCTTGGCACTGCTTAGACCCTTCGTTAGGACATCTGCTGGCATTTGCTCGGTCTGCATATAGTCAACTCGGATGTCGCCACTCTGGTGCTTCTGCTGGATGAAGTGGTGACGCACATCGATGTGTTTTGTGCGTGGATGAAAACCAAAACCTTTAACCAGTTTTTGAACACTTTGGTTGTCGTTCAGGAGCTGAACCGAATCACATCTTCTGCCAATTCGATTGAGTATAGCCTTTAAGTATAAGGCCTCCTTGGTTGCTTCGCTCATTGCCAAGTATTCAGACTCTGTGCTTGACAAATCAACGGTGCGTTGTTTCCGTGCCTCCCAACTTATAGCGGCACCTGCTAACATAAAAGCCTGTCCAGAATATGATCGCCTGTCAGTCAAATTTGCGCCCCAGTCAGCATCGACAACTCCGTACAGATCTTCACCTGTTCGTTTGAATAATAGGCCGAGTTGTTTGGTACCGCTTAGATACCGAAGAATACGCTTCGCCGTCTTCCAGTGTTCGACATTGTAACTTGAGTTAAACTGACTCATGAAATTTACGGCGTACGCAATATCTGGACGAGTTGTGACTGAAAGAAACATAAGAGAGCCAATTAAGTTCTGGTAGGGGTACCTTCTCATTTCGGTTTCATCGACGTCTTCTGGTCGCTTCAAAGTACATTTCGCTTCAATGGGTGTTAATGCCGGCTTGCATTCAGTCATTCCGAATCTTTTCAACAGGGTTTCAATGTACTTTTCCTGTGCAATGAACACCCGGTGCTCTTTCAGGTCCTGCTTGAATTCTATTCCCAGACAGGTTTTCACTTTGCCGAGATTTTTCATCTCAAATGCTTCTCCGAGGACTTCTTTGGTCTGCTGCAACCAATCCGGATGATTTGACACCAACAGCAAATCATCTACATATATGGATACTAGGAGAATCTTCTTCTCCTGCCGTTTGACGAACAGACATGGGTCCTGCTTAGTGGGCTCTAATCCAACCTCTTGTAGCTTCGTCGTGAGTCTACAATACCAGCGCAAACCGGACTGGCGTAATCCATATAGTGCCTTCTTCAATAAACAAACAGGGCTTCTTATTGATGACAGCGCCGCACGCCATTCCGCTATTGTCTGCGAGTACTCTGCTCGAGGTGAATCCTGCTTGGTTCCAATTGATTTGCCAGATTCTAACTTTTCCATGAAATCATTGAAGCTCTCTGGTACCTCCATAAATACGCTCTCTTCGAGCTCGCCGTTTAGGTAGGCTGTGACCACGTCCATTTGATGTATCTCCATATCAAGTTCCGCTGCCATGGCCACCAAAAGTCGGACTGATGTGAATCGAGCTACAGGTGAATACGTTTCATGAAAATCTTCTCCAGGCCTTTGTGCGTATCCTTTAGCGACTAATCGCACTTTTTATTTTTTGAAACAGTACTGTTGTCTTTTGTCCGAAACACCATTTTACTACCTATGATCTTCCGATCCTTAGGGCGTTCCACCATCTCCCATGTTGCGTTGTGTATATGCGCAAGAAATTCATCTTCGATTGCCTTTGTCCAACTGACGCTGTCCTCGTGGCTTTTCGCCTCTTTCGGTGTAGTTGGATCATCTGTCGCAGCCATGAATGCCATTTCGCATTCCTCGAATGTCTCGCTTGAGCTGCTCTTCTCGTCGCTGCTGTTGATATTGATGCCAATACCTCCGTTTGAACTCTGATCCCAGTCGATCCCAGAACTCAGCGAACTCGATTTTGAAACCGGGAATATTTAAAAACTTGACATCTTTGCTTACTATTACCTTACGCTTTTTAGGTAAATATACTCGATATGCCTTCGAAGTAGTTGAGTAGCCGACCATTATACATTCTTCTGATCTTGATTCAAATTTACCCTTATTCGAACCCTTTATTAATGCATATGCCTTCGTATCAAATATACGAAAATACGCCACTGTAGGAATTTTCTTCGTCCAGTAAGTATGGGGGATATCACCAGATAGACCCCGCGTTACATATCTGTTTCTGATGTAACTTGCTGTATTTACTGCTTCTGCCCAGAAGGATGGAGGCGCACCAGATTGCTTCATCATACAGCGTGCCATGTCGACCAGGGTACGATTCTTTCTTTCTGCCAAGCCATTTTGCTGTGGCGTGTACGGTGTTGTGAGGCGTCTCTGGATTCCGTTGACCTCCATGTACTTGTCGAACTCTTTGTTGCAGTAGTCAGTCCCGTTATCTGACTGGAGTACTTTAATCTTCTTACCCGTGAAGTTCTCAGCTGCAGCTATATATACTTTAAAAGCTTCCAATAAATCTGACTTCTGTTTAAGAAAGTGAACTTCACAATAGCGCGAATAGTCATCTATAAAAGTTGCGAAGTATTTACATCCTCTCAGGGATTGCGTTCTCATTGGGCCACATACATCGCTATGCACTATTTGCAATAGTTCTGTCGTACGTTTTTCTTCTCCACTTTTATAAATGCTTGCAGTTTGCTTTTCGCTTATGCAAATTTCACATTTCGACAATTTTCCATTCTCGCATATTTTCATGCCGTGGGCTTTACCACTTTTAGCCATAAATTTCAAATCGCTTTCATTCAGATGTCCCAATCTATAATGCCAAAGATCAAGGTCGTTGTGACCACCATGAATTATACTATTCACTTGATGCTTTTCGCCATTCAAGTAGTACAAGTTACCGTATCTTTGCGCACGTAGCCAAATTTCGTTATTTTTCATAACAAGTGCTTCATTTTTCCGAAAATGAACTTCAAAACCATTGTCTGTGATTTTGGAAACCGACATCAAACTTTGGCGCAAATCCGATACATAGAACACATCTTTCAGCGTTAAGTCAGCCCGTTGCTGCTGCTTCTTAACTGCGACTTTAACATTACCAATGCCACTAATCCGTGTGGTCTTATTATTATATATTTCAATCTTACCGCAGCTGAAACATTTTCTGTCCTCGCGCTGCACTTTAGTGCTTCTTTCTGCTTTGCTATTTCTCTTTACGTCTTTCCGACGATTAGCGAACATTGCATTTTGTTCTTCGCGATCATCTTTATTTTTACGCGCTTCTGACTTCCAGAATTTTGACGCGAAGCACATCAGGGTGGGGCAAGTCATCTCGTACTTCCATTGCACATCTGAACATTTCATAAGAGTCAGGCAAGCTGTATAGCAATAAAATCACTAACAAATCATTTCCAATCGCGACACCAATTTCTTTTAATTTTTTCACTGCGTCGAAAAAATCATTCACATGTTGGCGCGCACAAGCGCCCTCATTCATTCGCGACAATGCCACTCGTTTTAGCAGGCTTGCTTTTCGCACTGGCCCTTTTGATTGAAATGTCTCCTGCAATTTCAATCAGCATTCCTTCGCCGAATTACAATCTTCGATCATAGCCAACTCCGATGGGCTAATCGACAACAATATGTCCGCGCACGCCTTATCATCGTATGTTTTCCATACAGCTTGATCTGCCGCATTTTCTGGGCAAATCTTCGTTCCATCAACATACTTCCATAGTTCGTTTTTTACTAATATGGCACGCATCTGCAGTTTCCACGTGTCGTAGTTCTCCGCACACAATGGCTCAATCTTAATAAATGCGCCTGCCATTTTTCACAGCTTTGCAATTTATCATTTACGTGTTCTTATTTACTTATACTGGGCCCATAACCTGTTGTAATTTCCTTACTAGTGAGTTTTTCAGCGTTAGTAAGTAAGAAGACGATGCACTGCAGTTTATGTTTGATTTTTATTAGAACAATGACGCGACTTATTTTGCGGTCTAAAACGAAGTGAAGTATTACATGCTATGATGAAATTAACTTTGACATACGATCAGAGGTGCCAGATCGTTACATTATATAAATAGAGCTGCCAGATTGTTACATTGTATTATAGTTACATTTGCAACATGAATTTCGAAAAAAAAAAACATTTCCAACTATAAAAACAGTATAATTATTGAGAACGAACCACGACAAAACGCCTTTCCCTTTGAATACCGGTTCAGTTTTGACAAAGTTATATGTTCGGAAAGTTTTAAAAAAATTATAAGTTCGGAAAGTTTTGAAAAAGTTATAGGTTCGGAAAGTTTTGAAAGGAATTGCGAAAAAAAAAACATTTCCAACTATGAAGTCGCTTTAATTATTGAGATCGAGCCACGACTAAAACGCCTTTCCTTTTGAAAATCGGTTCAGTGTTGACAGAGGTTATAGGATCGGAAAGTTTTGACATAGTTATAGGTTCGGAAAGTTTTGACAAAGCTATAGGTTCGGAAAGTTTAAACATGAATTTCGAAAAAAAAAAACATTTCCAACGATGAATTCGGTTTAATTATTGAGATTGCGCCACGACTAAAACACCTTTCCTTTTGAAAATCGGTTCAGTTTTGACAAAGGTTTAGGTTCAGAAAGTTTTGACAAAATTATAGGTTAGGAAAAATTTGATAAAGTTATAAGTTCGGAAAGTTTTGACAAAGTTATATGTTGGGAAAGTTTTAACTTGAGTTTCGAAAAAAAAACATTTCCAACTATGAATTCGGTTTAATTATTGAGATCGAGCCACGAGTAAAACGCCTTTCCTTTTGAAAATCGGTTCAATTTTGACAAAGTTATATGTTCGAAAAGTTTTGACAAAGTTATAGTTTCGGAAAGTTTTAACATGAATTTTAAAAAAAAAACATTTTCAATTATGAATGCTTTTTAATTATTGAGATCGAGCCACGACTAAAACGCATTTCCTTTAGAAAATCGGTTCAGTTTTGACAAAGTTATATGTTCGGAAAGTTTTACAGGAATTTCGAAAAAAAAAAACATTTTCAACTATGAATTCGGTTTAATTATTGAGATCGAGCCACGACTAAAACGCCTTTCCTTTTGAAAATCGGTTCAGTTTTGACAAAGTTATATGTTCGGAAAGTTTTAAAAAAAGTTATAAGTTCGGAAAGTTTTGAAAATGTTATAGGTTCGGAAAGTTTTGAAAGGAATTTCGAAAAAAAAAAACATTTCCAACTATGAATGCGGTTTAATTATTGACATCGAGCCACGACTAAAACGCCTCTCCTTTGAAAATCGGTTCAATTTTGACAAAGTTATAGGTTCGGAAAGTGTTGACATAGTTATAGGTTCGGAAAGTTATCACAAATTTATAGGTTCGGAAAGTTTTAACATGAATTTCAAAAAAACAACATTTCCAACTATGAATTCGATTTAATTATTGAGATTGCGCCACGACTAAAACACCTTTCCTTTTGATAATCGGTTCAGTTTTGACAAAGGTTTAGGTTCAGAAAGTTTTGGCAAAGTTATAGGTTCGTGTTGTAATTTCCTTAATAGTGAGTTTTTCAGCGTTAGTTATTAAAAAGACAATGCACTGGCAGTTTATGTTTGATTTTTATTAGAACAATGACGCGACTAAAACGAAGTGAAGTATTACATGCTATGATGATTATATTCATAGAGCTGCCAGATTGTTACATTGTATTATAGTTACATTTGCAACACGCCCTCTCAAAGTAACAATCGTGATGATCTTAAATACTGGTGACGCCCAATGAAGAGAAGCAACCGTAATGCTTGGCACTGCTTAGACCCTTCGTTAGGACATCTGCTGGCATTTGCTCGGTCTGCATATAGTCAACTCGGATGTCGCCACTCTGGTGCTTCTGCTGGATGAAGTGGTGACGCACATCGATGTGTTTTGTGCGTGGATGAAAACCAAAACCTTTAACCAGTTTTTGAACACTTTGGTTGTCGTTCAAGAGCTGAACCGAATCACATCTTCTGCCAATTCGATTGAGTATAGCCTTTAAGTATAAGGCCTCCTTGGTTGCTTCGCTCATTGCCAAGTATTCAGACTCTGTGCTTGACAAATCAACGGTGCGTTGTTTCCGTGCCTCCCAACTTATAGCGGCACCTGCTAACATAAAAGCCTGTCCAGAATATGATCGCCTGTCAGTCAAATTTGCGCCCCAGTCAGCATCGACAACTCCGTACAGATCTTCACCTGTTCGTTTGAATAATAGGCCGAGTTGTTTGGTACCGCTTAGATACCGAAGAATACGCTTCGCCGTCTTCCAGTGTTCGACATTGTAACTTGAGTTAAACTGACTCATGAAATTTACGGCGTACGCAATATCTGGACGAGTTGTGACTGAAAGAAACATAAGAGAGCCAATTAAGTTCTGGTAGGGGTACCTTCTCATTTCGGTTTCATCGACGTCTTCTGGTCGCTTCAAAGTACATTTCGCTTCAATGGGTGTTAATGCCGGCTTGCATTCAGTCATTCCGAATCTTTTCAACAGGGTTTCAATGTACTTTTCCTGTGCAATGAACACCCGGTGCTCTTTCAGGTCCTGCTTGAATTCTATTCCCAGACAGGTTTTCACTTTGCCGAGATTTTTCATCTCAAATGCTTCTCCGAGGACTTCTTTGGTCTGCTGCAACCAATCCGGATGATTTGACACCAACAGCAAATCATCTACATATATGGATACTAGGAGAATCTTCTTCTCCTGCCGTTTGACGAACAGACATGGGTCCTGCTTAGTGGGCTCTAATCCAACCTCTTGTAGCTTCGTCGTGAGTCTACAATACCAGCGCAAACCGGACTGGCGTAATCCATATAGTGCCTTCTTCCTTCAATAAACAAACAGGGCTTCTTATTGATGACAGCGCCGTACGCCATTCCGCTATTGTCTGCGAGTACTCTGCTCGAGGTGAATCCTGCTTGGTTCCAATTGATTTGCCCGATTCTAACTTTTCCATGAAATCATTGAAGCTCTCTGGTACCTCCATATATACGCTCTCTTCGAGCTCGCCGTTTAGGTAGGCTGTGACCACGTCCATTTGATGTATCTCCATATCAAGTTCCGCTGCCATGGCCACCAAAAGTCGGACTGATGTGAATCGAGCTACAGGTGAATACGTTTCATGAAAATCTTCTCCAGGCCTTTGTGCGTATCCTTTAGCGACTAATCGCACTTTTTATTTTTTGAAACAGTACTGTTGTCTTTTGTCCGAAACACCATTTTACTACCTATGATCTTCCGATCCTTAGGGCGTTCCACCATCTCCCATGTTGCGTTGTGTATATGCGCAAGAAATTCATCTTCGATTGCCTTTGTCCAACTGACGCTGTCCTCGTGGCTTTTCGCCTCTTTCGGGTAGTTGGATCATCTGTCGCAGCCATGAATGCCATTTCGCATTCCTCGGATGTCTCGCTTGAGCTGCTCTGCTCGTCGCTGCTGTTGATATTGATGCCATACCCTTTTTACCGGTAAATAGACTCGATTTGCCTTCAAAAACTTGATATCTTTGCTTACTATTACCTTACGCTTTTTAGGTAAATATACTCGATATGCCTTCGAAGTAGTTGAGTAGCCGACCATTATACATTCTTCTGATCTTGATTCAAATTTACCCTTATTCGAACCCTTTATTAATGCATATGCCTTCGTATCAAATATACGTAAATACGCCACTGTAGGAATTTTCTTCGTCCAGTAAGTATGGGGGATATCACCAGATAGACCCCGCGTTACACATCTGTTTCTGATGTAACTTGCTGTATTTACTGCTTCTGCCCAGAAGGATGGAGGCGCACCAGATTGCTTCATCATACAGCGTGCCATGTCGACCATGGTACGATTCTTTCTTTCTGCCAAGCCATTCTGCTGTGGCGTGTACGGTGTTGTGAGGCGTCTCTGGATTCCGTTGACCTCCATGTACTTGTAGAACTCTTTGTTGCAGTACTCAGTCCCGTTATCTGACTGGAGTACTTTAATCTTCTTACCCGTGAAGTTCTCAGCTGCAGCTTTATATACTTTAAAAGCTTCCAATAAATCTGACTTCTGTTTAAGAAAGTGAACTTCACAATAGCCGAATAGTCATCTATAAAAGTTGCGAAGTATTTACATCCTCTCAGGGATTGCGTTCTCATTGGGCCACATACATCGCTATGCACTATTTGCAATAGTTCTGTCGTACGTTTTTCTTCTCCACTTTTATAAATGCTTGCAGTTTGCTTTTCGCTTATGCAAATTTCACATTTCGACAATTTTCCATTCTCGCATATTTTCATGCCGTGGGCTTTACCACTTTTAGCCATAAATAAGATGTCCCAATCTATAATGCCAAAGATCAAGGTCGTTTTGACCACCATGAATTATACTATTCACTTGATGCTTTTCGCCATTCAAGTAGTACAAGTTACCGTATCTTTGCGCACGTAGCCAAATTTCGTTATTTTTCATAACAAGTGCTTCATTTTTCCGAAAATGAACTTCAAAACCATTGTCTGTGATTTTGGAAACCGACATCAAACTTTGGCGCAAATCCGATACATATAACACATCTTTCAGCGTTAAGTCAGCCCGTTGCTGCTGCTTCTTAACTGCGACTTTAACATTACCAATGCCACTAATCCGTGTGGTCTTATTATTATATATTTCAATCTTACCGCAACTGAAACATTTTCTGTCCTCGCGCTGCACTTTATTGCTTCTTTCTGCTTTGCTATTTCTCTTTACGTCTTTCCGACGATTAGCGAACATTGCATTTTGTTCTTCGCGATCCTCTTTATTTTTACGCGCTTCTGACTTCCAGAATTTTGACGCGAAGCACATCGGGGTGGGGCAAGTCATCTCGTGCTTCCATCGCACATCTGAACATTTCATAAGAGTCAGGCAAGCTGTATAGCAATAAAATCACTAACAAATCATTTCCAATTGTGACACCAATTTCTTTTAATTTTTTCACTGCGTCGAAAAAATCATTCACATGTTGGCGCGCACAAGCGCCCTCATTCATTCGCGACAATGCCACTCGTTTTAGCAGGCTTGCTTTTCGCACTGGCCCTTTTGATTGAAATGTCTCCTGCAATTTCAATCAGCATTCCTTCGCCCAATTACAATCTTCGATTATAGCCAACTCCGATGGGCTAATCGACAACAATATGTCCGCGCACGCCTTATCATCGTATGTTTTCCATACAGCTTGATCTGCCGCATTTTCTGGGCAAATCTTCGTTCCATCAACATACTTCCATAGTTCGTTTTTTACTAATATGGCACATCTGCAGTTTTGACGTGTCGTAGTTCTCGGCACACATTGGCTCAATTTAATAAATTCGCTGCCAGTTTTGACAGATTTTCAATTTATCATTTACGTGTTCTTATTTACTTATACTGGGCCCATAACCTGTTGTAATTTCCTTACTAGTGAGTTTTTCAGAGTTAGTAAGTAAGAAAACGATGCATGCAGTTTATGTTCGATTTTTATTAGAAAAAAAACGCGACTTATTTTGCGGTCTAAAACGAAGTGAAGTATTACATGCTATGATGAAATTAACTTTGACATACAATCAGAGGTGCGAGATAGTTATATGTTAGAAATAGATTTGCCAAATTGTTACATTGTAATTATAGTTACAGTTTTGAACATGAATTTCGAAAAAAAAAAACATTTCTAACTATAAAAACAGTATAATTATTGAGAACGAACCACGACAAAACGCCTTTCCCTTTGAATATCGGTTCAGTTTTGACAGAGTTATAGGTTCGGAAAGTTTTGACAAAGTTATAGGTTCGGAAAAATTTGATAAAGTTATAGGTTCGGAAAGTTTTAACATGAATTTCGAAAAAAAAAACATTTCCAACTATGAATTCGGTTTAATTATTGAGATTGAGCCACGACTAAAACGCCTTTCCTTTTGAAAATCGGTTCAGTTTTGACAAAGTTATATGTTCGGAAAGTTTTGACAAGTTATACGTTCGGAAATTTGATAAAGTTATAGTTCGGAAAGTTTTGACATGAATTTCGAAAAAAATAACATTTCCAACTATGAAATGCGGTTTAATTATTGAGATCGAGCCACGACTAAAACGCCTTTCCTTTTGAAAATCGGTTCAGTGTTGACAGAGTTATAGGATCGGAAAGTTTTGACATAGTTATAGGTTCGGAAAGTTTTGACAAAGCTATAGGTTCGGAAAGTTTAAACATGAATTTCGAAAAAAAAAAAAAACATTTCCAACGATGAATTCGATTTAATTATTGAGATTGCGCCACGACTAAAACACCTTTCCTTTTGAAAATCGGTTCAGTTTTGACAAAGGTTTAGGTTCGGAAAGTTTTGACAAAATTATAGGTTAGGAAAAATTTGATAAAGTTATAAGTTCGGAAAGTTTTGACAAAGTTATATGTTGGGAAAGTTTTAACTTGAATTTCGAAAAAAAAACATTTCCAACTATGAATTCGGTTTAATTATTGAGATCGAGCCACGAGTAAAACGCCTTTCCTTTTGAAAATCGGTTCAATTTTGACAAAGTTATATGTTCGAAAAGTTTTGACAAAGTTATAGTTTCGGAAAGTTTTAACATGAATTTTAAAAAAAAAAACATTTTCAATTATGAATGCTTTTTAATTATTGAGATCGAGCCACGACTAAAACGCATTTCCTTTAGAAAATCGGTTCAGTTTTGACAAAGTTATATGTTCGGAAAGTTTTACAGGAATTTCGAAAAAAAAAAACATTTTCAACTATGAATTCGGTTTAATTATTGAGATCGAGCCACGACTAAAACGCCTTTCCTTTTGAAAATCGGTTCAGTTTTGACAAAGTTATATGTTCGGAAAGTTTTAAAAAAAGTTATAAGTTCGGAAAGTTTTGAAAATGTTATAGGTTCGGAAAGTTTTGAAAGGAATTTCGAAAAAAAAAAACATTTCCAACTATGAATGCGGTTTAATTATTGACATCGAGCCACGACTAAAACGCCTCTCCTTTGAAAATCGGTTCAATTTTGACAAAGTTATAGATTCGGAAAGTGTTGACATAGTTATAGGTTCGGAAAGTTATGACAAATTTATAGGTTCGGAAAGTTTTAACATGAATTTCAAAAAAAAAAACATTTCCAACTATGAATTCGATTTAATTATTGAGATTGCGCCACGACTAAAACACCTTTCCTTTTGATAATCGGTTCAGTTTTGACAAAGGTTTAGGTTCAGAAAGTTTTGGCAAAGTTATAGGTTCGAGTTGTAATTTCCTTAATAGTGAGTTTTTC
>JAWNNV010000140.1:0-29454 GCA_035044485.1 Scaptomyza reducta | reverse complement strand
AAATTTAATATGAATTTCTCAAAAAAAAACATTTCCAACTATGAATGCAGTTATATTATTGGGATCGAGCCACGACTAAACCGCATTTCCTTTTGAAAATCGGTTCAGTTTTGACTAAGTTATAGGTTCGGAAAAATTTGACATGAATTTCGAACAAAAAAAAACAATATCAACTATGAATGCAGTATTATTATTGAGATCGAGCCACGACTAAATCGCATTTCCTTTTGGAAATCGGTTCAGTTTTGACAAAGTCATAGGTTCGGCAAGTTTTGACAAAGTTATAGATTCGAAAAAATTTGAAATAAATTTCGAAAAAAAAAACATTTCCAACTATGAATGCAGTTAGTTGGGATCGAGCCACGACTAAAACGCCTTTCCTTTTTAATATCGGTTCAGTTTTGACAAAGTTATAGGTTCGGAAAAATTTTGACAAATATATAGGTTTGGAAAGATTTGACATGAATTTCGAAAAAAAAAACATTTCCAACTATGAATGCAGTATTATTATTGGTATCGAGCCACGACTAAAACGAATTTCCTTTTGAAAATCGGTTCAGTTTTGACAAAGTTATAGGTTCGGAAAGTTTTGACAAAGTTATAGATTCGGAAAAATTTACAAATATATAGATTTGGAAAAATTTGACATGAATTTCGAAAAAAAAAAATAGCTCCAACTATGAATGCAGTATTTATTATTGAGTTTGAGCCACGACTAAATCGCATTTCCTTTTTCAAATCGGTGTAGTTTTGACATAGTTATAGGTTTGGAAAGTTTTAACATTAATTTTGAAAAAAAAAATATTTCCAACTATGAATGCAGTAGTATTAATGACATCGAGCCACGACTAAATCGCATTTCCTTTTGGAAATCGGTTCAGTTTTGACAAAGTTATAGGTTCGGCAAGTTTTGACAAAGTTATAGATTCGGAAAAATTTGACATGAATTTGGAAAAAAAAAACAATTCCAACTATGAATGCAGTATTATTATTGAGTTTGAACCACGACTAAATGGCCTTTCATTTTTAATATCGGTTCAGTTTGGACAAACTTATAGGTTTGGAAACTTTTGACAAAGTTATAGATTCGGAAAAATTTGACAAATATATAGATTTAGAAACATTTTCCAACTATCAATGCAGTATTATTATTTAGATTGAGCCACGACTAAAACGTTTTTCCTTTTGCAAATCGGTTCAGTTTTGACAAAGTTATAGGTTTGGAAAGTTTTGACAAAGTTATAGATACGGAATATTTGAAATGAATTTCGAAAAATAGAACATTTCCAACTATCAGTGCAGTTCATTTTTGAAATCGGTTCATTTTGATAAATCTAGGTTCGGAAAGTTTTGACTAAGTTATAGATTCGGAAAAATTTGAAATGAATTTCGAAAAAAAAAAACATTTCCAACTATGAATGCAGTTAGTTTGGCCACGACTAAATCGCCTTTCATTTTTAATATCGGTTCAGTTGTGACAAAGTTATAGGTTCGGAAAAATTTTGACAAATATATAGGTTTGGAAAGATTTGACATGAATTTCGAAAAAAAAAATATTTCCAACTATGAATGCAGTATTATTATTGGGATCGAGCCACGACTAAATCGAATTTCCTTTTTAATATCGGTTGAGTTTTGACAAAGTTATAGGTTCGGAAAAATTTTGACAAATATATAGGTTTGAAAGTTTTAACATGAATTTCGAAAAAAAAAAACATTTCCAACTATGAATGCAGTATTATTAATGACATCGAGCCACGACTAAATCGAATTTCCTTTTGAAAATCGGTTCAGTGTTGACAAAGTCATAGGGTTGGCAAGTTTTGACAAAGTTATAGATTCGGAAAAATTTTGACAAATATATAGGTTTGGAAAGATTTGACATGAATTTGGAAAAAAAAAACATTTCCAACTATGAATGCAGTATTATTATTGGGATCGAGCCACGACTAAAACGCATTTCCTTTTTAATATCGGTTCAGTTTGTACAAAGTTATAGGTTCGAAAAGTTGTGACAAAGTTATAGATTCGGAAAAATTTTGACAAATATATAGGTTTGGAAAGATTTGACAACTATGAATGCAGTTATATTATTGGGATCGAGCCACGACTAAAACGCATTTCCTTTTGAAAATCGGTTCAGTTTTGACAAAGTAATAGGTTCGGAAAGTTTTGACAAAGTTATAGATTCGGAAAAATTTAATATGAATTTCTCAAAAAAAAACATTTCCAACTATGAATGCAGTTATATTATTGGGATCGAGCCACGACTAAACCGCATTTCCTTTTGAAAATCGGTTCAGTTTTGACTAAGTTATAGGTTCGGAAAAATTTGACATGAATTTCGAACAAAAAAAAACAATATCAACTATGAATGCAGTATTATTATTGAGATCGAGCCACGACTAAATCGCATTTCCTTTTGGAAATCGGTTCAGTTTTGACAAAGTCATAGGTTCGGCAAGTTTTGACAAAGTTATAGATTCGAAAAAATTTGAAATAAATTTCGAAAAAAAAAACATTTCCAACTATGAATGCAGTTAGTTGGGATCGAGCCACGACTAAAACGCCTTTCCTTTTTAATATCGGTTCAGTTTTGACAAAGTTATAGGTTCGGAAAAATTTTGACAAATATATAGGTTTGGAAAGATTTGACATGAATTTCGAAAAAAAAAAACATTTCCAACTATGAATGCAGTATTATTATTGGGATCGAGCCACGACTAAAACGACTTTCCTTTTTAATATCGGTTCAGTTTTGACAAAGTTATAGGTTCGGAAAGTTTTGACAAAGTTATAGGTTCGGAAAAATTTTGACAAATATATAGGTTTGGAAAGATTTGACATGAATTTCGAAAAAAAAATATTTCCAACTATGAGTGCAGTAGTATTATTGAGTTTGAGCCACGACTAAATCGCATTTCCTTTTTAAAATCGGTTTAGTTTTGACATAGTTATACGTTCGGAAAGATTTAACATTAATTTCGAAAAAAAAAACATTTCCAACTATGAATGCAGTATTATTAATGACATCGAGCCACGACTAAATCGCATTTCCTTTTGGAAATCGGTTCAGTTTTGACAAAGTCATAGGTTCGGCAAGTTTTGACAAAGTTATAGATTCGGAAAAATTTGAAATGAATTTGGAAAAAAAAAACATTTCCAACTATGAATGCAGTATTATTATTGGGATCGAGCCACGACTAAAACGCCTTTCCTTTTTAATATCGGTTCAGTTTGTACAAACTTATAGGTTCGGAAAGTTTTGACAAAGTTATAGATTCGGAAAAATTTTGACAAATATATAGGTTTAGAAAGATTTGACAACTATGAATGCAGTATTATTATTTAGATCGAGCCACGACTAAAAAGTTTTTCATTTTGCAAATCTGTTCAGTTTTGACAAAGTCATAGGTTCGGAAAGTTTTGACAAAGTTATAGATACGGAAATATTTGAAATGAATTTCGAAAAAAAAAACATTTCCAACTATGCATCGCATTTCCTTTTGGAAATCGAGTTCAGTTTTGATAAAGTCATAGGTTCGGAAAGTTTTGACAAAGTTATAGATTCGGAAAAATTTGAAATGAATTTCGAAAAAAAAAAACATTTCCAACTATGAATGCAGTTAGTTGGGATCGAGCCACGACTAAAACGCCTTTCCTTTTTAATATCGGTTCAGTTTTGACAAAGTTATAGGTTCGGAAAAATTTTGACAAATATATAGGTTTGGAAAGATTTGACATGAATTTCGAAAAAAAAAACATTTCCAACTATGAATGCAGTATTATTATTGGGATCGAGCCACGACTAAAACGACTTTCCTTTTTAATATCGGTTCAGTTTTGACAAAGTTATAGGTTCGAAAAGTTGTGACAAAGTTATAGATTCGGAAAAATTTTGACAAATATATAGGTTTGGAAAGATTTGACAACTATGAATGCAGTTATATTATTGGGATCGAGCCACGACTAAAACGCATTTCCTTTTGAAAATCGGTTCAGTTTTGACAAAGTAATAGGTTCGGAAAGTTTTGACAAAGTTATAGATTCGGAAAAATTTAATATGAATTTCTCAAAAAAAAACATTTCTAACTATGAATGCAGTTATATTATTGGGATCGAGCCACGACTAAACCGCATTTCCTTTTGAAAATCGGTTCAGTTTTGACTAAGTTATAGGTTCGGAAAAATTTGACATGAATTTCGAACAAAAAAAAACAATATCAACTATGAATGCAGTATTATTATTGAGATCGAGCCACGACTAAATCGCATTTCCTTTTGGAAATCGGTTCAGTTTTGACAAAGTCATAGGTTCGGCAAGTTTTGACAAAGTTATAGATTCGAAAAAATTTGAAATAAATTTCGAAAAAAAAAACATTTCCAACTATGAATGCAGTTAGTTGGGATCGAGCCACGACTAAAACGCCTTTCCTTTTTAATATCGGTTCAGTTTTGACAAAGTTATAGGTTCGGAAAAATTTTGACAAATATATAGGTTTGGAAAGATTTGACATGAATTTCGAAAAAAAAAAACATTTCCAACTATGAATGCAGTATTATTATTGGGATCGAGCCACGACTAAAACGACTTTCCTTTTTAATATCGGTTCAGTTTTGACAAAGTTATAGGTTCGGAAAGTTTTGACAAAGTTATAGGTTCGGAAAAATTTTGACAAATATATAGGTTTGGAAAGATTTGACATGAATTTCGAAAAAAAAATATTTCCAACTATGAGTGCAGTAGTATTATTGAGTTTGAGCCACGACTAAATCGCATTTCCTTTTTAAAATCGGTTTAGTTTTGACATAGTTATACGTTCGGAAAGATTTAACATTAATTTCGAAAAAAAAAACATTTCCAACTATGAATGCAGTATTATTAATGACATCGAGCCACGACTAAATCGCATTTCCTTTTGGAAATCGGTTCAGTTTTGACAAAGTCATAGGTTCGGAAAGTTTTGACAAAGTTATAGATTCGAAAAAATTTGAAATAAATTTCGAAAAGAAAAACATTTCCAACTATGAATGCAGTATTATTATTGGGATCGAGCCACGACTAAAACGACTTTCCTTTTTAATATCGGTTCAGTTTTGACAAAGTTATAGGTTCGGAAAGTTTTGACAAAGTTATAGATCCGGAAAAATTTGAAATGAATTTGGAAAAAAAAAACATTTCCAACTATGAATGCAGTATTATTATTGGGATCGAGCCACGACTAAAACGCCGTTCCTTTTTAATATCGGTTCAGTTTGTACAAACTTATAGGTTCGGAAAGTTTTGACAAAGTTATAGATTCGGAAAAATTTTGACAAATATATAGGTTTAGAAAGATTTGACAACTATGAATGCAGTATTATTATTTAGATCGAGCCACGACTAAAAAGTTTTTCATTTTGCAAATCTGTTCAGTTTTGACAAAGTCATAGGTTCGGAAAGTTTTGACAAAGTTATAGGTACGGAAATATTTGAAATGAATTTCGAAAAAAAAAAACATTTCCAACTATGCATCGCATTTCCTTTTGGAAATCGGTTCAGTTTTGATAAAGTCATAGGTTCGGAAAGTTTTGACAAAGTTATAGATTCGGAAAAATTTGAAATGAATTTCGAAAAAAAAAACATTTCCAACTATGAATGCAGTTAGTTGGGATCGAGCCACGACTAAAACGCCTTTCCTTTTTAATATCGGTTAAGTTTTGACAAAGTTATAGGTTCGGAAAAATTTTGACAAATATATAGGTTTGGAAAGATTTGACATGAATTTCGAAAAAAAAAACATTTCCAACTATGAATGCAGTATTATTATTGGGATCGAGCCACGACTAAAACGACTTTCCTTTTTAATATCGGTTCAGTTTTGACAAAGTTATAGGTTCGAAAAGTTGTGACAAAGTTATAGATTCGGAAAAATTTTGACAAATATATAGGTTTGGAAAGATTTGACAACTATGAATGCAGTTATATTATTGGGATCGAGCCACGACTAAAACGCATTTCCTTTTGAAAATCGGTTCAGTTTTGACAAAGTAATAGGTTCGGAAAGTTTTGACAAAGTTATAGATTCGGAAAAATTTAATATGAATTTCTCAAAAAAAAACATTTCTAACTATGAATGCAGTTATATTATTGGGATCGAGCCACGACTAAACCGCATTTCCTTTTGAAAATCGGTTCAGTTTTGACTAAGTTATAGGTTCGGAAAAATTTGACATGAATTTCGAACAAAAAAAAAACAATATCAACTATGAATGCAGTATTATTATTGAGATCGAGCCACGACTAAATCGCATTTCCTTTTGGAAATCGGTTCAGTTTTGACAAAGTCATAGGTTCGGCAAGTTTTGACAAAGTTATAGATTCGAAAAAATTTGAAATAAATTTCGAAAAAAAAAAACATTTCCAACTATGAATGCAGTTAGTTGGGATCGAGCCACGACTAAAACGCCTTTCCTTTTTAATATCGGTTCAGTTTTGACAAAGTTATAGGTTCGGAAAAATTTTGACAAATATATAGGTTTGGAAAGATTTGACATGAATTTCGAAAAAAAAAACATTTCCAACTATGAATGCAGTATTATTATTGGGATCGAGCCACGACTAAAACGCCTTTCCTTTTTAATATCGGTTCAGTTTTGCCAAAGTTATAGGTTTGGAAACATTTGACAAAGTTATATATTCGAACAAATTTAACATGAATTTCTCAAAAACAAAACAATTCCAACTATGAATGCAGTATTATTATTCGGATCGAGCCACGACTAAAACGCATTTCCTTTTGAAAATTGGTTTAGTTTTGATTAAGTTATAGGTTTGGAAACATTTGACAAAGTTATAGATTCGGAAAAATTTAATATGAATTTCTCAAAAAAAAACATTTCCAACTATGAATGCAGTTATATTATTGGGATCGAGCCACGACTAAACCGCATTTCCTTTTGAAAATCGGTTCAGTTTTGACTAAGTTATAGGTTCGGAAAAATTTGACATGAATTTCGAACAAAAAAAAACAATACCAACTATGAATGCAGTATTATTATTGAGATCGAGCCACGACTAAATCGCATTTCCTTTTGGAAATCGGTTCAGTTTTGACAAAGTCATAGGTTCGGCAAGTTTTGACAAAGTTATAGATTCGAAAAAATTTGAAATAAATTTCGAAAAAAAAAACATTTCCAACTATGAATGCAGTTAGTTGGGATCGAGCCACGACTAAAACGCCTTTCCTTTTTAATATCGGTTCAGTTTTGACAAAGTTATAGGTTCGGAAAAATTTTGACAAATATATAGGTTTGGAAAGATTTGACATGAATTTCGAAAAAAAAAACATTTCCAACTATGAATGCAGTATTATTATTGGGATCGAGCCACGACTAAAACGCCTTTCCTTTTTAATATCGGTTCAGTTTTGACAAAGTTATAGGTTCGGAAAGTTTTGACAAAGTTATAGGTTCGGAAAAATTTTGACAAATATATAGGTTTGGAAAGATTTGACATGAATTTCGAAAAAAAAATATTTCCAACTATGAGTGCAGTAGTATTATTGAGTTTGAGCCACGACTAAATCGCATTTCCTTTTTAAAATCGGTTTAGTTTTGACATAGTTATACGTTCGGAAAGATTTAACATGAATTTCGAAAAAAAAACATTTCCAACTATGAATGCAGTATTATTAATGACATCGAGCCACGACTAAATCGCATTTCCTTTTGGAAATCGGTTCAGTTTTGACATAGTCAGAGGTTCGGCAAGTTTTGACAAAGTTATAGATTCGGAAAAATTTGAAATGAATTTGGAAAAAAAAAACATTTCCAACTATGAATGCAGTATTTTTATTGGGATCTAGCCACGACTAAAACGCATTTCCTTATGAAAATCGGTTCAATTTTGACAAAGTTAAAGGTTTGAAAAGTTTTGACAAAGTTATAAGTTCGGAAAAATTTTGACAAATATATAGGTTTGGAAAGATTTGACATGAATTTCGAAAAAAAAAACATTTCCATCTATGAATGCAGTATTATTATTGGGATCGAACCACGACTAATACGTCTTTCCTTTTTAATATCGGTTCAGTTTGTACAAAGTTATAGGTTCGGAAAGTTTTCACAAAGTTATAGATTCGGAAAAATTTTGAACAAATATATAGGTTTGGAAAGATTTGACAACTATGAATGCAGTTATATTATTGGGATCGAGCCACGACTAAAACGCCTTTCCTTTTTAATATTGGTTCAGTTTTGACAAAGTTATAGGTTCGGAAAGTTTTAACAAAGTTATATGTTCGGAAAAATTTTGACAAATATATAGGTTTGGAAAGATTTGACATGAATTTCGAATAAAAAAAAAAATTTCCAACTATGAATGCAGTAAAATTATTGAGTTTGAGCTACGACTAAAAACACTTTCATTTTGCAAATCGGTTCAGTTTTGACAAAGTCATATGTTCGAAAGGTTTTGACAAAGTTATAGATTCGGAAATATTTGAAATGAATTTCGAAAAAAACAAAACGTTTCCAACTATGAATGCAGTATTATTATTCGGATCGAGCCACGACTAAAACGCATTTCCTTTTGAAAA
Organism: Scaptomyza reducta; assembly: GCA_035044485.1. NCBI lineage: Eukaryota > Metazoa > Arthropoda > Insecta > Diptera > Drosophilidae > Scaptomyza > Scaptomyza reducta. The sequence continues at coordinate 20,875 of JAWNNV010000140.1, read as the reverse complement.
TCGGTTCAGTTTTGACAAAGTAATAGGTTCGGAAAGTTTTGACAAAGTTATAGATTCGGAAAAAATTTGACATGAATTTAAAAAAATAAAAAATTTCCAACTATGAATGCAGTATTATTATTGAGTATGAACCACGACTAAATCACATTTTCTTTTGAAAATCGGTTAAGTTTTGACAAAGTTATAGGTTTGGAAAGTTTTAACGTGAATTGTGAAAAATAAAACATTTCCAACTATGAGTGCAGTATTATTATTGATATCGAGCCACGACTAAAACGCATTTCTTTTTGAAAATTGGTTTACTTTTGACATAGTTATAGGTTCGGAAAGTTTTGACAAAGTTATAGATTCGAAAAAAATTGACATGAATTTCGAAAAAAAAAAAACATCTCCAACTATGAATGCAGTATTATTATTGAGTTTGAGCCACGACTAATTCGCCATTCCTTTTTAAAATCGGTTCAGTTTTGACAAAGTTATATTTCGGAAAGTTTTGATAAAGTTATAGATTCGGAAAAATTTGACATTTTCCAAAAAAAAAACAATTCCAACCATGAATGCAGTATTATTATTGAGATCGAGCCACGACTAAAACGCCTTTCCTTTTTAAAATCGGTTCAGTTTTGACAAAGTTATACGTTTGGAAATTATGACAAATATATAGGTTTGGAAAGTTTTGACATGAATTTCGAAAAAAAAGAACATTTGCAACTATGAATGCAGTATTATTATTGGGATCGCGCCATGACTAAAACGCATTTCCTTATGAAAATCGGTTCAATTTTGACAAAGTTATAGGATCGAAAAGTTTTGACAAAGTTATAGGTTCGGAAAAATTTGACATTTTCGAAAAAAAAAAACAATTCCAAGCATGAATGCAGTATTATTATTGAGATCGAGCCACGACTAAATCGCATTTCCTTTTGGAAATCGGTTCAGTTTTGACAAAGTCATAGGTTCGGCAAGTTTTGACAAAGTTATAGATTCGAAAAAATTTGAAATAAATTTCGAAAAAAAAACATTTCCAACTATGAATGCAGTTAGTTGGGATCGAGCCACGACTAAAACGCCTTTCCTTTTTAATATCGGTTCAGTTTTGACAAAGTTATAGGTTCGGAAAAATTTTGACAAATATATAGGTTTGGAAAGATTTGACATGAATTTCGAAAAAAAAAAACATTTCCAACTATGAATGCAGTATTATTATTGGGATCGAGCCACGACTAAAACGACTTTCCTTTTTAATATCGGTTCAGTTTTGACAAAGTTATAGGTTCGGAAAGTTTTGACAAAGTTATAGGTTCGGAAAAATTTTGACAAATATATAGGTTTGGAAAGATTTGACATGAATTTCGAAAAAAAAATATTTCCAACTATGAGTGCAGTAGTATTATTGAGTTTGAGCCACGACTAAATCGCATTTCCTTTTTAAAATCGGTTTAGTTTTGACATAGTTATACGTTCGGAAAGATTTAACATGAATTTCGAAAAAAAAAACATTTCCAACTATGAATGCAGTATTATTAATGACATCGAGCCACGACTAAATCGCATTTCCTTTTGGAAATCGGTTCAGTTTTGACAAAGTCATAGGTTCGGCAAGTTTTGACAAAGTTATAGATTCGGAATAATTTGAAATGAATTTGGAAAAAAAAACATTTCCAACTATGAATGCAGTATTATTATTGGGATCGAGCCACGACTAAAACGCCTTTCCTTTTTAATATCGGTTCAGTTTGTACAAACTTATAGGTTCGGAAAGTTTTGACAAAGTTATAGATACGGAAATATTTGAAATGAATTTCGAAAAAAAAAACATTTCCAACTATGCATCGCATTTCCTTTTGGAAATCGGTTCAGTTTTGATAAAGTCATAGGTTCGGAAAGTTTTGACAAAGTTATAGATTCGGAAAAATTTGAAATGAATTTCGAAAAAAAAAAACATTTCCAACTATGAATGCAGTATTTTTATTGGGATCTAGCCACGACTAAAACGCATTTCCTTATGAAAATCGGTTCAATTTTGACAAAGTTATAGGTTCGAAAAGTTTTGACAAAGTTATAAGTTCGGAAAAATTTTGACAAATATATAGGTTTGGAAAGATTTGACAACTATGAATGCAGTTATATTATTGGGATCGAGCCACGACTAAAACGCCTTTCCTTTTTAATATTGGTTCAGTTTTGACAAAGTTATAGGTTCGGAAAGTTTTAACAAAGTTATAGGTTCGGCAAGTTTTGACAAAGTTATAGATTCAAAAAAATTTGTAATGAATTTCGAAAAAAAAAACATTTCCTACTATGAATGCAGTTATATTATTGGGATCGAGCCACGACTAAAACGCCTTTCCTTTTTAAAATCGGTTCAGTTTTGCCAAAGTTATAGGTTTGGAAACATTTGACAAAGTTATATATTCGAACAAATTTAACATGAATTTCTCAACAACAAAACAATTCCAACTATGAATGCAGTATTATTATTCGGATCGAGCCACGACTAAAACGCATTTCCTTTTGAAAATTGGTTTAGTTTTGATTAGGTTATAGGTTTGGAAACATTTGACAAAGTTATAGATTCCGAAAAATTTAATATGAATTTCTCAAAAAAAAACATTTCCAACTATGAATGCAGTTATATTATTGGGATCGAGCCACGACTAAACCGCATTTCCTTTTGAAAATCGGTTCAGTTTTGACTAAGTTATAGGTTCGGAAAAATTTGACATGAATTTCGAACAAAAAAAAACAATACCAACTATGAATGCAGTATTATTATTGAGATCGAGCCACGACTAAATCGCATTTCCTTTTGGAAATCGGTTCAGTTTTGACAAAGTCATAGGTTCGGCAAGTTTTGACAAATTTATAGATTCGAAAAAATTTGAAATAAATTTCGAAAAAAAAAACATTTCCAACTATGAATGCAGTTAGTTGGGATCGAGCCACGACTAAAACGCCTTTCCTTTTTAATATCGGTTCAGTTTTGAGAAAGTTATAGGTTCGGAAAAATTTTGACAAATATATAGGTTTGGAAAGATTTGACATGAATTTCGAAAAAAAAAACATTTCCAACTATGAATGCAGTATTATTATTGGGATCGAGCCACGACTAAAACGCCTTTCCTTTTTAATATCGGTTCAGTTTTGACAAAGTTATAGGTTCGGAAAGTTTTGACAAAGTTATAGGTTCGGAAAAATTTTGACAAATATATAGGTTTGGAAAGATTTGACATGAATTTCGAAAAATAAATATTTCCAACTATGAGTGCAGTAGTATTATTGAGTTTGAGCCACGACTAAATCGCATTTCCTTTTTAAAATCGGTTTAGTTTTGACATAGTTATACGTTCGGAAAGATTTAACATGAATTTCGAAAAAAAAAACATTTCCAACTATGAATGCAGTATTATTAATGACATCGAGCCACGACTAAATCGCATTTCCTTTTGGAAATCGGTTCAGTTTTGACAAAGTCATAGGTTCGGCAAGTTTTGACAAAGTTATAGATTCGGAAAAATTTGAAATGAATTTGGAAAAAAAAAACATTTCCAACTATGAATGCAGTATTATTATTGGGATCGAGCCACGACTAAAACGCCTTTCCTTTTTAATATCGGTTCAGTTTGTACAAACTTATAGGTTCGGAAAGTTTTGACAAAGTTATAGATTCGGAAAAATTTTGACAAATATATAGGTTTAGAAAGATTTGACAACTATGAATGCAGTATTATTATTTAGATCGAGCCACGACTAAAAAGTTTTTCATTTTGCAAATCTGTTCAGTTTTGACAAAGTCATAGGTTCGGAAAGTTTTGACAAAGTTATAGATACGGAAATATTTGAAATGAATTTCGAAAAAAAAAACATTTCCAACTATGCATCGCATTTCCTTTTGGAAATCGGTTCAGTTTTGATAAAGTCATAGGTTCGGAAAGTTTTGACAAAGTTATAGATTCGGAAAAATTTGAAATGAATTTCGAAAAAAAAAACATTTCCAACTATGAATGCAGTATTTTTATTGGGATCTAGCCACGACTAAAACGCATTTCCTTATGAAAATCGGTTCAATTTTGACAAAGTTAAAGGTTTGAAAAGTTTTGACAAAGTTATAGATTCGGAAAAATTTTGACAAATATATAGGTTTGGAAAGTTTGGATATGAATTTCTAAAAAAACAACATTTCCATCTATGAATGCAGTATTATTATTGGGATCGAACCACGACTAATACGTCTTTCCTTTTTAATATCGGTTCAGTTTGTACAAAGTTATAGGTTCGGAAAGTTTTCACAAAGTTATAGATTCGGAAAAATTTTGACAAATATATAGGTTTGGAAAGATTTGACAACTATGAATGCAGTTATATTATTGGGATCGAGCCACGACTAAAACGCATTTCCTTTTGAAAATTGGTTTACTTTTGACAAAGTTATAGGTTCGGAAAGTTTTGACAAAGTTATAGATTCGAAAAAATTTGACATGAATTTCGAAAAAAAAAACATCTCCAACTATGAATGCAGTATTATTATTGAGTTTGAGCCACGACTAATTCGCCATTCCTTTTTAAAATCGGTTCAGTTTTGACAAAGTTATATTTCGGAAAGTTTTGATAAAGTTATAGATTCGGAAAAATTTGACATTTTCCAAAAAAAGAAACAATTCCAACCATGAATGCAGTATTATTATTGAGATCGAGCCACGACTAAAACGCCTTTCCTTTTTAAAATCGGTTCAGTTTTGACAAAGTTATACGTTTGGAAATTATGACAAATATATAGGTTTGGAAAGTTTTGACATGAATTTCGAAAAAAAAAGAACATTTGCAACTATGAATGCAGTATTATTATTGGGATCGCGCCATGACTAAAACGCATTTCCTTATGAAAATCGGTTCAATATTGACAAAGTTATAGGATCGAAAAGTTTTGACAAAGTTATAGGTTCGGAAAAATTTGACATTTTCGAAAAAAAAAAACAATTCCAAGCATGAATGCAGTATTATTATTGAGATCGAGCCACGACTAAATCGCATTTCCTTTTGGAAATCGGTTCAGTTTTGACAAAGTCATAGGTTCGGAAAGTTTTGACAAAGTTATAGATTCGGAAAAAGTTTGACAAATCTATAGGTTTGGAAAGTTTGGATATTAATTTCTAAAAAAAACAACATTTCCAACTATGAATGCAGTATTATTATTGAGATCGAGCCACGATAAAAAGACTTTCATTTTGCAAATCGGTTCAGTTTTGACAAAGTCATGGGTTCGGAAAGTTTTGACAAAGTTATAGATTCGGAAATATTTGAAATGATTTTCGAAAAAAAAAACATTTCCAACTATGAATGCAGTATTATTATTGGGATCGAGCCAAGACTAAAACGCATTTCCTTTTGAAAATCGGTTCAATTTTGACAAAGTTATAGGTTTGGAAAGTTTTGACATGAATTTCAAAAAAGAAAAAGAACATTTGCAACTATGAATGCAGTATTATTATTGAGTTTGAGCCACGACTAAATCGCACTTCATTTTGGAAATCGGTTCAGTTTTGACAAAGTTATATGTTCGTAAAGTTTTGACTAAGTTATAGATTCGGAAAAATTTGACATGAATTTTTTAAATAAAAAACATTTCCAACTATGAATGCAGTATTATTATTGAGTTTGAGCCACGACTAAATCGCATTTATTTTTAAAATCGGTTGAGTTTTGACAAAGTCATGGGTTGGGAAAGTTTTGACAAAGTTATAGATTCGGAAATATTTGAAATGAATTTCGAAAAAAAAAACATTTCCAACTATGAATGCAGTATTATTATTGGGATCGAGCCACGACTAAAACGCATTTCCTTTTGAAAATCGGTTCAATTTTGACAAAGTTATAGGTTTGGAAAGTTTGGATATGAATTTCTAAAAAAAACAGCATTTCCAACTATGAATGCAGTATTATTATTGAGATCGAGCCACGATAAAAAGACTTTCATTTTGCAAATCGGTTCAGTTTTGACAAAGTCATGGGTTCGGAAAGTTTTGACAAAGTTATAGATTCGGAAATATTTGAAATGAATTTCGAAAAAAAAACATTTCCAACTATGAATGCAGTATTATTATTGGGATCGAGTGACGACTAAAACGCATTTCCTTTTGAAAATCGGTTCAATTTTGACAAAGTTATAGGTTTGGAAAGTTTTAACATGAATTTCGAAAAAAAAAAAACATTGCCAACTATGAATGCAGTATTATTAATGACATCGAGCCACGACTAAATCGCATTTCCTTTTGGAAATCGTTTCAGTTTTGACAAAGTCATAGGTTCGGAAACTTTTGACAAAGTTATCGATTCGGAAAATTTTAACATGAATTTCGAAAAAAAAAAAACATTTCCAATTTTGAATGCTGTATTATTATTGGGATCGAGCCACGACTAAAACGCCTTTTCTTTTTAATATCGGTTCAGATTGTACAAAGTCATAGGTTCGGAAAGTTTTGACAAAGTTATAGATTCGGAAAAATTTTGACAAATATATAGGTTTGGAAAGTTTGGATATGAATTTCTAAAAAAACAACATTTCCAACTATGAATGCAGTATAATTATTGAGATCGAGCCACGACTATAAACACTTTCATTTTTCAAATCGGTTCAGTTTTGACAAAGTCATAGGTTCGGCAAGTTTTGACAAAGTTATAGATTCGAAAATATTTGAAATGAATTTCGAAAAAAAAAAACATTTCCAACTATGAACGCAGTATTATTATTGGGATCGCGCCATGACTAAAACGCATTTCCTTTTGAAAATCGGTTCTGTTTTGTCAAAGTTATAGGTTGGGAAAGTTTTGACAAATATATAGGTTTGGAAAGTTTTGACATGAATTTGGAAAAAAAAAATAAAATATTTCCAACTATGAATGCTGTATTATTATTGGGATCGAGCCACGACTAAAACGCCTTTTCTTTTTAATATCGGTTCAGTTTGTACAAAGTTATAGGTTCGGAAAGTTTTGACAAAGTTATAGATTCGGAAAAATTTTGACAAATATATAGGTTTGGAAAGTTTGGATATGAATTTCTAAAAAAAACAACATTTCCAACTATGAATGCAGTATTATTATTGAGTTTGAGCCACGGCTAAATCGCACTTCCTTTTGGAAATCGGTTCAGTTTTGACAAAGTTATTGGTTCGGAAAATTCTGACAAAGTTATAGATTCGGAAAAATTTGACATGAATTTCGAAAAAAAACAACATTTCCAACTATGAATGCAGTATTATTATTGTGATCGAGCCACGACTAAAACGCCAGTTTTGACTAAGTTATTGGTTCGGAAAGTTTTGACAAAGTTATAGATTCGGAAAAATTTGACATGAATTTCGAAAAAAACAACATTTCCAACTATGAATGCAGTATTATTATTGTGATCGAGCCACGACTAAAACGCCAGTTTTGACTAAGTTATTGGTTCGAAAGTTTTGACAAAGTTATAGATTCGGAAAAATTTGACATGAATTTCGAAAAAAAAAACATTTCCAACTATGAATGCAGTATTATTATTGTGATCGAGCCACGACTAAAACGCATTTCGTTTTGCAAATCGGTTCAGTTTTGACAAAGTCATAGGTTCGGAAAGTTTTGTCAAAGTTATAGCTTCGGGAAAATTTTGACAAATATATAGGTTTGGAAAGTTTTGACATGAATTCCGAAAAAAAAAAAACATTTGCAACTATGAATTCAGTATTATTATTGAGTTTGAGCCACGACTAAAACGCATTTCCTTTTGAAAATCTGTTCAATTCTGACAATGTTATCTGTTCGGAAAGTTTTGACAAAGTTATAGATTCGGAAAAATTTGAAATGAATTTCGAAACAAAAAATATTTTCAACTATGAATGCAGTATTATTATTGGGATCGAGCCACGACTAAAACGCATTTCCTTGTGAAAATCGGTTCAATTTTGACAAAGTTATAGGTTCGGAAATTTTAACAAAGTTATAGGTTCGGAAAAATTTTGACAAATATATAGGTTTGGAAAGTTTTGACATGAATTTCTAAAAAAACAACATTTCAACTATGAATGCAGTATTATTATTGGGATTGAGCCACGACTAAACCGCATTTTCTTTTGAAAATCGGTTCAGTTTTGAGAAAGTTATAGGTTCGGAAAGTTTTGACAAAGTTATATGTTTGGAAAAATTTGACAAAGTTATACGTTCGAGAAGTTTTGACATGAATTTCTAAAAAAAAAAACATTTCCAACTATGAATGCAGTATTATTATTGAGTTTGAGCCACGGCTAAATAGCATTTCCTTTTGAAAATCGGTTCAGTTTTGACAAAGTTATTGGTTCGGAAAGTTTTGACAAAGTTATAGATTCGGAAAAATTTGACATGAATTTCGAAAAAAAAAACATTTCCAACTATGAATGCAGTATTATTATTGAGATCGAGCCACGACTAAAACGCCTTTTTTGAAAATCGGTTCAGTTTTGACATAAGTTATATGGTTCGGAAAGTTTTGACAAAGTTATAGGTTCGGAAAATTTTAACATGAATTTCGAAAAAAAAAACAATTTCCAACTATGAATGCAGTATTAATTATTGAGATCGAGCCACGACTAAAACGCATTTCCTTTTGAAAATCGGTTCAGTTTTGACAAAGTTATAGGTTCGGAAAGTTTTGGATACATGAATTTCGAAAAAAAAAAACATTTGCAACTATGAATGCAGTATTAATTATTGAGATCGAGCCACGACTAAAACGCCTTTCCTTTTGAAAATCGGTTCAGTTTTGACAAAGTTATAGGTTCGGAAAGTTTTGACAAAGTTATAGATTCGGAAAATATTTGATATGAATTTCGAAAAAAAAATAACATTTGCAACTATGAATACAGTATTATTATTGAGATCGAGTGATCGACTTCGAAAGAGTTTTGACAAAGTTATAGGTTTGGAAAGTTTTGACATGAATTTCGAAAAAAAAAAACATTTGCAACTATGAATGCAGTATTAATTATTGAGTTTGAGCCACGACTAAAACGCCTTTCCTTTTGAAAATCGGTTCAGTTTTGACAAAGTTATAGGTTCGGAAAGTTTTGACAAAGTTATAGATTCGGAAAAATTTGACATGAATTTCGAAAAAAAAATATTTTGCAACTATGAATGCAGTATTATTATTGAGATCGAGCCACGACTAAAACGCCTTTCCTTTTGAAAATCGGTTCAATTTTGACAAAGTTATAGGTTCGGAAAGTTTTGACAAAGTTATAGGTTCGGAAAATTTTGACAAAGTATATAGGTTTGGAAAGTTTTGACATGAATTTCGAAAAAAAAAACATTTCCAACTATGAATGCAGTATTATTATTGAGTTTGAGCCACGACTAAAACGCATTTCCTTTTGAAAATCGGTTCAGTTTTGACAAAGTTATAGGTTCGGAAAATTTTGACAAAGTTATAGATTCGGAAAATTTTGACATGAATTTCGAAAAAAAAAACATTTCCAACTATGAATGCAGTATTATTATTGAGATCGAGCCACGACTAAAACGCCAGTCTTTTGACAAAGTTATTGGTTCGGAAAGTTTTGACAAAGTTATAGATTCGGAAAATTTTGACATGAATTTCGAAAAAAAAAACATTTCCAACTATGAATGCAGTATTATTATTGTGATCGAGCCACGACTAAAACGCTCAGTTTTGACAAAGTTATATGGTTCGGAAAGTTTTGACAAAGTTATAGGTTCGGAAATTTTGACATGAATTTCGAAAAAAAAAACATTTCCAACTATGAATGCAGTATTAATTATTGAGTTCGAGCCACGACTAAAACGCCTTTCCTTTTGAAAATCGGTTCAGTTTTGACAAAGTTATAGGTTCGGAAAGTTTTGACAAAGTTATAGGTTCGGAAAATTTTGACAAATATATAGGTTTGGAAAGTTTTGACATGAATTTCGAAAAAAAAAAAACATTTCCAACTATGAATTCAGTATTAATTATTGAGTTTGAGCCACGACTAAATCGCATTTCCTTTTGAAAATCGGTTCAGTTTTGACAAAGTTATATGGTTCGGAAAGTTTTGACAAAGTTATAGATTCGGAAAAATTTGAAATGAATTTCGAAAAAAAAAAAAATTTTCAACTATGAATGCAGTATTATTATTGAGATCGAGCCACGACTAAAACGCCTTTCCTTTTGAAAATCGGTTCAATTTTGACAAAGTTATAGGTTCGGAAAGTTTTGACAAAGTTATAGGTTCGGAAAATTTTGACAAAGTTATAGGTTCGGAAAGTTTGAACATGAATTTCGAAAAAAAAAACATTTTCAACTATGAATGCAGTATTAATTATTGAGATTGAGCCACGACTAAAACGCATTTCCTTTTGAAAATCGGTTCAGTTTTGACAAAGTTATATGGTTCGGAAAATTTGACAAAGTTATAGGTTTGGAAAGTTTTGACATGAATTTCGAAAAAAAAAAACATTTCCAACTATGAATGCAGTATTATTATTGAGATCGAGCCACGACTAAAACGCGTTTCAGTTTTGACAAAGTTATAGGTTCGGAAAGTTTTGACAAAGTTATAGATTCGGAAAAATTTGACATGAATTTCGAAAAAAAAAACATTTCCAACTATGAATGCAGTATTAATTATTGAGATCGAGCCACGACTAAAACGCCTTTCCTTTTGAAAATCGGTTCAGTTTTGACAAAGTTATATGGTTCGGAAAGTTTTGACAAAGTTATAGATTCGGAAAATTTTGACATGAATTTCGAAAAAAAAAAAACATTTCCAACTATGAATACAGTATTATTATTGAGATCGAGCCACGACTAAAACGCATTTCCTTTTGAAAATCGGTTCAATTTTGACAAAGTTATAGGTTCGGAAAGTTTTGACAAAGTTATAGTTCGGAAAATTTTGACAAAGTTATAGGTTTGGAAAGTTTTACATGAATTTCGAAAAAAAAAACATTTGCAACTATGAATGCAGTTTAATTATTGAGTTTGAGCCACGACTAAATCGCCTTTCCTTTTGAAAATCGGTTCAGTTTTGACAAAGTTATAGGTTCGGAAAGTTTTGACAAAGTTATAGATTCGGAAAAATTTGACATGAATTTCGAAAAAAAAAAACATTTGCAACTATGAATGCAGTATTAATTATTGAGATCGAGCCACGACTAAATACGCCTTTCCTTTTGAAAATCGGTTCAGTTTTGACAAAGTTATAGGTTCGGAAAGTTTTGACAAAGTTATAGGTTCGGAAAATTTTGACAAAGTTATAGGTTCGGAAAGTTTTAACATGAATTTCGAAAAAAAAAACATTTGCAACTATGAATGCAGTATTATTATTGGGATTGAGCCACGACTAAACCGCATTTTCTTTTGAAAATCGGTTCAGTTTTGAGAAAGTTATAGGTTCGGAAAGTTTTGACAAAGTTATATGTTTGGAAAAATTTGACAAAGTTATACGTTCAAAGTGTTGACATGAATTTCTCAAAAAAAAAACATTTCCAACTATGAATGCAGTATTATTATGAGTTAGCCACGGCTAAATAGCACTTCCTTTTGGAAATCGGTTCAGTTTTGACAAAGTTATTGGTTCGGAAAGTTTTGACAAAGTTATAGATTCGGAAAAATTTGACATGAATTTCGAAAAAAACAACATTTCCAACTATGAATGCAGTATTATTATTGTGATCGAGCCACGACTAAAACGCCTTTCCCTTTCGAAAATCGGTTCAGTTTCGACTAAGTTATTGGTTCGGAAAGTTTTGACAAAGTTATAGGTTCGGAATAGTTTCGACATGAATTTCGAAAAAAAAAACAACATTTCCAACTATGAATGCAGTATTATTATTGAGATCGAGCCACGACTAAATCGCCTTTCCTTTTGGAAATCGGTTCAGTTTTGACAAAGTCATAGGTTCGGAAAGTTTTGACAAAGTTATATGTTTGGAAAAATTTGACAAAGTTATACGTTCGAGAAGTTTTGACATGAATTTCTCAAAAAAAAAACATTTCCAACTATGAATGCAGTATTATTATTGAGTTCGAGCCACGGCTAAATAGCACTTCCTTTTGGAAATCGGTTCAGTTTTGACAAAGTTATTGGTTCGGAAAGTTTTGACAAAGTTATAGATTCGGAAAAATTTGACATGAATTTCGAAATAAACAACATTTCCAACTATGAATGCAGTATTATTATTGTGATCGAGCCACGACTAAAACGATCGGTTCAGTTTTGACTAAGTTATTGGTTCGGAAAGTTTTGACAAAGTTATAGGTTCGGAATATTTCAACATGAATTTCGAAAAAAAAAAACAACATTTCCAACTATGAATGCAGTATTATTATTGAGATCGAGCCACGACTAAATCGCCTTTCCTTTTGGAAATCGGTTCAGTTTTGACAAAGTCATAGGTTCGGAAAGTTTTGACAAAGTTATATGGTTGGAAAAATTTGACAAAGTTATAGGTTCGGAAAGTTTTGACATGAATTTCGAAAAAAAAAAACATTTCCAACTATGAATAATGTATTATTATTGTGACCGAGCCACGACTAATACCGCATTTCCTTTTGAAAATCGGTTCAGTTTTGACAAAGTTATAGGTTCGGAAAGTATTTGACAAAGTTATAGATTCGGAAAAATTTGACAGAATTTTCGAAAAAAAAAACATTTCCAACTATGAATGCAGTATTATTATTGGGTTCGAGCCACGACTAAAACGCCTTTCGTTTTGAATATCGGTTCAGTTTTGACAAAGTTATAGGTTCGGAAAGTTTTGACAAATATATAGGTTCGGAAAGATTTAACATGAATTTCGAAAAAAAAAACATTCCAACTATGAATGCAGTATTATTATTGAGATCGAGCCACGACTAAACGCTTTCCTTTTGGAAATCGGTTCATTTTGACAGTATAGGTTCGGAATTCTGTTGGAAATAACTGTATTTGCCTATGTACACTGCAGCTTGTCTTGCATTCCCGTTTTGTAGTCGTAATCTGTTGTTGCCTGCGAGCAACGGTAATTGTAAGTTCCCTATGATCAAGACCTTCTTCGATGGTCTATATTTAAGCTACTCTCATGAAGTAAGAGTCAGTCGTTTGTGGTCGCTTGAATCGCGGAGTATAAGTCGCATGAAGCGGACATATATTCTAAATAATTATAAACCCCAATTTATAATAGGTTATGGGCCCAGAACACGGAATATTCAGCTCGTAGAAAATACACTGAATTGTTCTGAGGATTACTTGTAGAAGGTGAATGAGAGCATTCTGGACTTTCTTGGACAAGTGTAATAACTGTGTAATTAAAGAAAATGAACACCGCGATGAGTTCGATCGCGAAGTTGGACGATCAGAATTATAGTGCCTGGGTCGTTCAAATGAGAAGTGTACTCGTGTATTCAGAACTATGGCAGTATGTGTGTGGTCGTGTCGTGAAAAACGAAAATGACAGTGCTAAGCAAAAGGCAATATTTGATGCAAGAGACGAAAAGGCTCTGGCAAGCATAATGCTTTGCATAAAAGCATCGCAAATAAATAATGTGAAGAATTGCCAAACATCAGCAAGTGCCTGGAACACCCTGAAAGAAATTCATATGCCAATGGGACCTGCGCGTCGTGTAACTTTGCTAAAGCAGTTGTTACAGCTAAGATTGGTAGAGTCGGGTAGTATGGCAGAGCACATACATAAGTTTGCAGACTTAGTGGAAAGACTAAGCGAGATCGGCTTTATTATGGTCGAAGAGTGTTTGTCTATATTGCTGTTGTCGAGTTTGTCGGATGGATACGATAATTTCGTAATCGCCATGGAAACTCGTGACACGTTGCCGTCGCTAAGTGTGATAAAAATCAAGTTACTCGAAGAGAGTGAACGGCGTAGAGCAGACGGACAGACAGAGTCAAACGGAGAGACAAAAATGTTCTCGACGCGTATAGACAATCGAGCAAACCGAAATACAGACGAAAGTAACAGTAAAGTGAATCGAAGAAGTGCGCAGCAGAAAAAGGCAACACAGGCCGGCTGCTGGAATTGTGGTCGCCGTGGGCACATTGCTTCAAATTGTCGCGCAAAAAACAGCTCCGAAAAAGAGCAATGCAAAAACAATAAAGAGATTAAGAAATCGTACTCAGTGTTTGCAGCGGCAAGAAACCCAAGTAGCGGTGGTTTTCCAAAGACTTATATTTGTTCAACACAGATGAGCAAAAGTGTTTCAGCGCGCAAGCTAATTTAACAGACATACTGAAGTGGCACAAGCGGCTTGGGCATTAAATTTTGTCAGCCTGAATAAAATGATTAAGAAAAATTTAGTGCACTGCTTGAGGGCTAGGCAGTGTTCGGACTTAAAAGAACATGTTTGTGAAACATGCCCGAAGTGCAAAATAAGTGTAAAGAGATTTCCAAAGAAATCTGAGACCCGCGCCGAAGGCACACTAAGACTTGAACACACAGACATTTGTGGCCCAATGAGAAAATGCTCTGTAGGTGGTGCGCGGTATTTTGGCACATTCATTGACGATAAATCGCGGTTTGTGCATGTGTGTTTTATGAAAACACGCAATGAAATCTTTGAGAAGTTCAAAGAATATAAGGCGTTTGCAGAAAAACAAACTGGACGCAAGATAAAATATCTCAGAAGCGACAACGGTCGTGAATATTTGAGCGGTGATTTCGAAAAATATTTAGTGCAACGGCATCAAGAGGCAGCTTACTGTGCCGTATACACCCCAAGAAAATGGTGTAGCGGAGCGCGCGAATCGAACGCTGGTAGAAATGGCACGAAGCATGATTGTTCATGTTGGTCTCAAGGAGGATTTCTGGGCAGAAGCTATAAATACGGCGGCTTATCTGCGAAATCGCTCAGAGACATCTACGCTGGAGGATATGACACCATATGAGGTATGGTCAGGCAAAAAACCGTCTGTAAGTCACCTAAAAGTTTTCGGTACAAAGGCTGTCGTACTTAACAAGAAGTACAATAAGAAATTTCTACCAAAAGGTGAGGTGAGAGTACTAGTTGGTTACTCTGCAACAGCTAAGGCATACCGATTGTATATTCCCGATTCACGAAAAGTAATCGAAGCAAGAGATGTGATATTTCTTGAAGGTGAAATGACAGATGACAGCGTAAGGGACAGAATCTCGTTGTGTAATAATGATGTTACACTGATAATGAAGGATGTTGAAGATGAGCCTGTAAGTCATCACGGTGGCGATCAAACTGAGGATCGCGAAAATTCCGAACGAGATGCGGATGTGCTAAATAAATCTACAGATGGAGACATTGGTGACGACGAGGAAATCGAGTCAAGAGAGGAACCGGGCAAAAGAGGTCCTGGAAGGCCAAAGAAAGTACGCACCGGGCAGCCAGGACGCCCTCGAAAGCAGTACAACATTTTAAATGTTATGACAACGGATGACGTAGCTGCACCTGCTAGCGTCAATGCAGCCTTGAGTTCTGATCATGCCAGTGAATGGAGGGCATCGATGCAGAAGGAGATAGACAGTCTGCACGAAAACAAAACTTGGGAGTTAATTGATCTACCGAAGGGAGAGAAGGCAATTGGCTGTAAATGGGTATTTGCAGTGAAGCGTGACGAGCATGGCAAAGTAGTACGCTTGAAGTCTCGACTAGTGGCCAAAGGATGCGCCCAACAATATGGCGTAAATTACAATGAGACTTTCTCCCCTGTGGCCAGATATTCGACAATCAGATTACTGATTGCTCTAGCGGTAGAAAATGGTATGTATATGCATCAGATTGACGTGTCTTCTGCTTATCTCAACAGTGAGCTGCGAGATGTGGTTTATATGCGACAACCAGAGGGATTTGCTAACCAAGATTTCCCTGACCGAGTCCTAAAACTCAAGAAGTCGCTGTACGGCCTTAAACAGAGCGGCCGTGAGTGGAACAAGAAACTGAACACCGTGCTAATCAGGATTGGTTTCACGCCCTGCCCCAGCGAGCCATGTTTGTACATACGTCGTGAAGCCAGCAAACTGAATGTGATAGTCGTATATGTCGACGATCTTATTGTGGCTAGCACCAGGAAGGAAGATCTGAACTACGTGAAGGAGCGCATATCACAGGAGTTCGACGTAGTCGATGGAGGGCAACTGAAGCATTTCCTAGGTATGGAAATTGATCGTGAAGGTGAAACGGGCAGCGTTACTGTCGGTCATAAGTACTACATTGAGAACCTTCTACGTGAGTATGGTATGCACAACTGCAAACCTAATGCTATACCTCTAGAGGCAGGATTTCAAGTCAAATGCGACAATGACGGATGCCACCGAACGAACCAAGGTAGCTATCAATCGTTGATAGGTTCGCTAATGTATCTAGGCATAACTACACGGCCTGATATATTGCACTCAGTAACGAAGCTAGCACAGCGGAATTCAGATCCACACAAGGAACACGAAATAGCAGCCAAGCGAGTATTAAGATACTTGAGGGGCACGGCAGAGTTGAGCTTGCACTACAAGATGACCGGCCAGGCGATACACTGTTTCGTCGATGCAGATTGGGCTGGAGACAGCACGGACCGGAAGTCCTACAGTGGCTGGGCGTTCTTTGCAGCAGGCGCTGCATTCTCATGGGAGTCAAAGGAGCAGAGCGTCGTAGCATTAAGCAGTACTGAGGCAGAGTATGTGGCAGCTAAGGAAGCTGCATATATACGTAAAGTCATGCGTGAAATGGGTTTCAGCGAGGGATCTGGAATAAGGATATTTAGCGATAATCAAAGCGCTCAATGCTTGGCAAAAGATGCTAAGTTCCATGCGCGTAGTAAGCATATCGACATTAAATATCATCATATCAGAGATATGGTAAAAAATAATGAAGTTGAAATTGAATATGTACCTACCAAAAACATGATCTCTGATGTGTTAACGAAAAACCTTTGTAAAGTAAAGCATAAGGAATTTGTAAACTTAATGGGTTTGCGCTGAATATGTAAAAGTTTATTTTGTTTAAGAAGAAGACAAACTGCACTGAGAAGGAGTGTTGGAAATAACTGTATTTGCCTATGTACACTGCAGCTTGTCTTGCATTCCCGTTTTGTAGTCGTAATCTGTTGTTGCCTGCGAGCAACGGTAATTGTAAGTTCCCTATGATCAAGACCTTCTTCGATGGTCTATGTTTAAGCTACTCTCATGAAGTAAGTGTCAGTCGTTTGTGGTCGCTTGAATCGCGGAGTATAAGTCGCATGAAGCGGACATATATTCTAAATAAATATAAACCCCAATTTATAATAGAAATATAAGTTTGGAAAGTTTTGACAAAGTTATATGTTCGGAAAGTTTTGACATGAATTTGAAAAAAAAAACATTTCCAACTATGAATGCAGTATTATTATTGAGTTTGAGCCACGACTAAATCGCATTTCCTTTTGAAAATCGGTTCAGTTTTGACAAAGTTATAGGTTCGGAAAGTTTTGACAAAGTTATAGGTTCGGAAAATTTTACATGAATTTCGAAAAAAAAAACATTTCCAACTATGAATGCAGTATTATTATTGAGATCGAGCCACGACTAAATCGCATTTCCTTTTGAAAATCGGTTCAGTTTTGACAAAGTTATAGGTTCGGAAAGTTTTGACAAAGTTATAGGTTCGGAAAGTTTTGACATGAATTTCGAAAAAAAAAACATTTCCAACTATGAATGCAGTATTATTATTGAGATCGAGCCACGACTAAAACGCCTTTCCTTTTGAAAATCGGTTCAGTTTTGACAAAGTTATAGGTTTGGAAACTTTTGACAAAGTTATAGGTTCGGAAAGTTTTGACAAAGTTATAGGTTTGGAAAGTTTTGACATGAATTTCGAAAAAAAAACATTTCCAACTATGAATGCAGTATTATTATTGAGATCGAGCCACGACTAAATCGCCTTTCCTTTTGAAAATGTTCAGTTTTGACAAAGTTGATCGGTTCAGTTTTGACAAAGTTATAGGTTCGGAAAATTTTGACAAAGTTATAGGTTCGGAAATTTTTGACATGAATTTCGAAAAAAAAAAACATTTCCAACTATGAATGCAGTATTATTATTGAGATTGAGCCACGACTAAAACGCATTTCCTTTTGAAAATCGGTTCAGTTTTGACAAAGTAGTTTATAGGTTCGGAAAGTTTTGACAAAGTTATAGGTTCGGAAAGTTTTGACATGAATTTCGAAAAAAAAAACATTTCCAACTATGAATGCAGTATTATTATTGAGATCGAGCCACGACTAAAACGCCTTTCCTTTTGAAAATCGGTTCAGTTTTGACAAAGTTATAGGTTCGGAAAGTTTTGACAAAGTTATAGGTTCGGAAAAATTTGACAAAGTTATAGGTTCGGAAAGTTTTGACATGAATTTCGAAAAAAAAAACATTTCCAACTATGAATGCAGTATTATTATTGAGATCGAGCCACGACTAAAACGCCTTTCCTTTTGAAAATCGGTTCAGTTTTGACAAAGTTATAGGTTCGGAAAGTTTTGACAAAGTTATAAGGAATAGAATTCGAAAAAAAACTTTCCAACTATGAATGCAGTATTATTATTGAGATCGAGCCACGACTAAAACGCCTTTCCTTTTGAAAATCGGTTCAGTTTTGACAAAGTTATAGGTTCGGAAAGTTTTGACAAAGTTATAGGTTCGGAAAGTTTTGACATGAATTTCGAAAAAAAAAACATTTCCAACTATGAATGCAGTATTAATTATTGAGATCGAGCCACGACTAAAACGCCTTTCCTTTTGAAAATCGGTTCAGTTTTGACAAAGTTATAGGTTCGGAAAGTTTTGACAAGATAGTTATAGGTTTCGGAAAGTTTTAACATGAATTTCGAAAAAAAAAAACATTTCCAACTATGAATGCAGTATTAATTATTGAGATCGAGCCACGACTAAAACGCCTTTCCTTTTGAAAATCGGTTCAGTTTTGACAAAGTTATAGGGAAGTTTTGACAAGTTATAGTTCGTAAAGTTTTGACAAAGTTATAGGTTTGGAAAGTTTTGACATGAATTTCGAAAAAAAAAAACATTTCCAACTATGAATGCAGTATTATTATTGAGATCGAGCCACGACTAAAACGCCTTTTCTTTTGAAAATTTTAATAGTTCGAAAGTTTTGACAAAGTTATAGGTTCGGAAAGTTTTGACATGAATTTCGAAAAAAAAAAACATTTCCAACTATGAATGCAGTATTATTATTGAGATCGAGCCACGACTAAAACGCCTTTCCTTTTGAAAATCGGTTCAGTTTTGACAAAGTTATAGGTTCGGAAAGTTTTAAAAAGTTATAAATCGGAAATTTTGAAAAGATATAGGTTCGGAAAAATTTGATAAAGTTATAGGTTCGGAAAATTTTGACATAAATTTCGAAAAAAAAACCATTTCCAACTATGAATACAGTATTATTATTGAGATTGAGCCACGACTAAAACGCCTTTCCTTTTGAAAATCGGTTCAGTTTTGACAAAGTTATAGGTTCGGAAAGTTTTGACATAGTTATACTTTCGGAAAGTTTTGACAAAGTTATAGGTTCGGAAAGTTTTGACATGAATTTCGAAAAAAAAAAAACATTTTCAACTATGAATGCAGTATTATTATTGAGATCGAGCCACGACTAAAACGCATTTCCTTTTGAAAATCGGTTCAGTTTTGACAAAGTTATAGGTTCGGAAAGTTTTGACAAAGTTATAGATTCGGAAAAATTTGACAAAGTTATATGTTCGAAAAGTTTCATCATAAATTTCGAAAAAAAAACATTTCCAACTATGAATGCAGTATAATTATTGAGATCGAGCCACGACTAAAACGCCTTTCCTTTTGAAAATCGGTTCAGTTTTGACAAAGTTATAGGTTCGGAAAATTTTAAAAAATTATAAGTTCGGAAAGTTTTGAAAAAGTTATAGGTTCGGAAAATTTTGACAAAGTTATAGGTTCGGAAAGTTTTGACATGAATTTCGAAAAAAAAAAACATTTTCAACTATGAATGCAGTATTAATTATTGAGATCGAGCCACGACTAAAACGCATTTCCTTTTGAAAATCGATTCAGTTTTGACAAAGTTATATGTTCGGAAAGTTTTGACAAATTTATAGTTTTGGAAAGTTTTGACATGAATTTCGAAAAAAAAAAACATTTCCAACTATGAATGCAGTTTAATTATTGAGATTGAGCCACGACTAAAACGCCTTTCGTTTTGAAAATCGGTTCAGTTTTGACAAAGTTATAGGTTCGGAAAGTTCTGACATAAGTTATACTTTCGGAAAGTTTTGACATGAATTTCGAAAAAAAAAAAACATTTGCAACTATGAATGCGGTATTATTATTGAGATCGAGCCACGACTAAAACGCCTTTCCTTTTGAAAATCGGTTCAGTTTTGACAAAGTTATAGGTTCGGAAAGTTTTGACATAGTTATAGGTTCGGAAAAATTTGACAAATTTATAGGTTCGGAAATTTATCATGAATTTCGAAAAAAAAAACATTTCCAACTATGAATGCAGTATAATTATTGAGATCGAGCCACGACTAAAACGCCTTTCCTTTTGAAAATCGGTTCAGTTTTGACAAAGTTATAGGTTCGGAAATTTTTTGAAAAAGTTATAGGTTCGGAAAGTTTTGACATGAATTTCGAAAAAAAAAACATTTCCAACTATGAATTCAGTTTATTATTGAGATCGAGCCACGACTAAAACGCCTTTCCTTTTTGAAAATCGGTTCAGTTTTGACAAAGTTATAGGTTCGGAAAGTTTTGACAAAGTTATAGGTTCGGAAATTTTGACAAAGTTATAGGTTCGGAAAGTTTTGACATGAATTTCGAAAAAAAAAACATTTCCAACTATGAATGCAGTATTAATTATTGAGATCGAGCCACGACTAAATCGCCTTTCCTTTTGGA
>JAWNNV010000136.1:0-10852 GCA_035044485.1 Scaptomyza reducta | reverse complement strand
ACCGTCAACTAGACACAATGTCAATACTTTAGACATATTTTTAAACAAGATATTTTAGTTTAAAATAAATAATAATATTTATAATCTTAATTAACAAAACAATTGCTTTCTGCACTTTTTATTAACATTTAATTAGTCATCTTCCATTCTTTTCTTCAGGCTCCCATTCTCTGGCATTGTTTTGATTATGAAGCCCCGAAACATAACGCTTGAATATTGAATATCCCCAAGCACTTGTGACAATTTAAGCTAATTTTTGATATTCACTTAATTCAGCAGTGATGAATTGTGCTCTACTTCATCCGCATTGTAGTTATTTGATGACATTGCATATTTATATTGAAACGCTTAAAAGAGTATTTGCCAGGGTAAATTTGGAAAGCATGCTCACAATAAAATTATAAAAAAAATACAATCATCATCAACTATACAACGCAATATAAGTTAAAGAGCAGAAATCACTGAGAGTGAATGAGAGGGAGCGTAATTGTTTTCGCTCTGTTTACAAATCAACTTGTTGCTAGTGTGGCCACATTTTGGTAAAAAAGCTTTACATAAATGGAAAGAAAAATTAATTTAATGTTTTTTGTTTTATAATTAAAAGGAAAAGGTTATAAGAGTTACAAAATTACCGAGCAATGAAGAAAAAAAGAAATATTTAAAATTTGATTAATATCGGTAAGTAAACCTGTATTTTTAATAATAATATAATATATATAATAATAATAATAAAGTTTCCTTTTAACGGCATAAGGATATGAGACACATGATTATAAATATTTTTTTTAAGTTTATGCTTTCAAAAATTCTCCTTAAAAAATATGTTTGTTGTATAATTAATAAATTTACAAAATTAGCTTAGAATATACGATAGCATTATCATATTTAATTATAATCTATAAAAATTTAATTCAAGTTTAGTAGTATTTAATGTTAGAAAAAATATTATAAAGTATTAAATATTTGTAACTTAGCTATCAATAATATATACAAGACATCAGAGAAATATTTAGCCAAATTAAAGGAATTACTGATCTGCATCCAGTAAGCCCTCACGATCAAAAACAGGCAAGAGCTCACGAAGTACCTTGTGAGCTATGGGATTTGTGTAACAGGCGTCCTTGAAGTTAATGGCTCGCTGATTCGTTTCCATCAAAGCATTAAAATCCGCATCATCTGTTTCCATATTACGCTGAATGGCGAGAATGCCAATACTTGTGTGCATGGCTGAAAAGGTGAGCAAGATTGATTGTTATTTCAGAAAATACATAGAGTTTTGACTATTCACCATAAAAAGACTTTTTCTTCAACTCCAGGTGAAAATTGTGCAAACTGGGAATACGCGCCTTAAAACGCAACTTTCTTAGCGTTTCAGCAAAAGTCCCAAAGTAATGTTGTATAAGCTCCTCCTGATGATGCAAATGGAAATCCAACTGCAGCGAGGAATTCAAAAAGTAGAACAAATCAATTGCTGGCAATCCCCAGGCAGCATATTGTAAATCTATGATGATGATATCCTCTGGCTGACCGTTTTGCTCGTTGTATTTGACAAGAATGTTATTGGTCCAGAGATCACCATGAGCCAAGACATTAATGCCAGGACTGAGATCGAAAACTCTTTTGCCCAACTCCATAAAACTAGGAGAGATAAAACGGCTTTTTATACTTCAAATTGCCGCGAAACTTAAAATAGCTGTTTGTGTATTAAATAAAAAAAGATGGAAGTTTTTTTCGTTGCTTAACTGACAGTTTATTTATTTACAGATCAAGTTTGGATTATGTATATTTTTCGCCCTTCGTAGTTTTCACACTTTTCAAAACAAGGTGAGCTTTTTATTCCAACTCCTCAAAGTATCCCAGGTGCAAAAAGCGTTTTAGATGGAATCTAACATCATCAATATAGGCATGGTTGCGATAAAAAGTCGTTCTCAGCTCCCGATTTTCAATCATTTCAGAAAGTTCGAGCTTGCCGTCTTTTAGAGCATACGTTAGAGGCACAAATGTTGCAAGCAGAAAGAATTCTAAAAAAAATTATTCCATAAACATTAAAATATTGACAATTAATTTTGTAAGCTCACCCAAATATCTATGTTGAAATTGTTGTTGTCTGAATTCATATAAATTAGGTATTACACCTTCATAGTTCATTTTCTTAAGTGTATCCCTAAAAATAGAGAAGTAAAAGAAAATTATTTCATCGCGTTGGTTTTGTCGTTGCTCTGGCGATAACATCTGATAGATCGAATAAATGATATCATTGGGCATGGGACCCACATTGCACATCTGAAAATCCAGCAGCATGCAGTCAGTCAAATCTCCGTTAGATTTATTATGCCGGAACATTAAATTCCTAAGACTAAAATCACCATGGCAAAGTACATAATAAGCATTCTCCTGTGGATTCAGGTTATGCTCCATAAATGACTCCCGGCAGCGTTTCAAATAGTTGTGCTGAATTTTCTCAAAATACTTCTTATAGATTGTTAAATCTGGCACTGCATCAAGCATATTGATAAAATAATTCATACTCATTGCAACAAATTCACCCTTGTCACTGCGGGGTAAGTCGAACAGACTATATTTTAACTTCTCTAGAGCTTCAGGTTGCTCTTTATGCAGTTTAAAGCTGACAGCATGCCATTTAGCTAATTTCGCATAAGCACCTTGAATCTCTTCCAAAGTTGGGTCACGATCACGCAACACAATATATCCCTGCGGCAGCAAATCCTCAAATATGATAACCTGTCTGGGGCTCAAACTATGATAGATGCAAGCCATATGCAATGTGGTCTCATCTCCAGTTTGCCGCAATATCTTTTCAAATTTGGGCAGGATTTCCGAATACATCGCAATCTCTGTCTCAAAAATATGCGACTCTGCAAACGCTTCCTTTTTGTGACCCTCCTTTTCGGGCATTGTTTTGATTATTAGTGATTTAAAGAAGTTGCCTTCAGAGCTCTTTGTATATTCCACAGCTGCTCTAAACATCACACTCGCATAATGATCTCCCTTGCCGCTAGCGGGTGAGATTTTTAAGTCCGTTATTTGCACACTCTCGTCATTTTCGTAGGCACTCAGCACCTCTTTAAAGTATTCCAAGTTTAGCCAGGAGGGTGCTTCCAATTCATCGGAATTAAAAGATTCATTATTTGGTGACATTTTTAATTTTAAAAACCAACTCTTTACAGCTTCAACAGCAAACTCAATGTTGAATTTCTTAAACCAACGAGTATGTAAAAGTACAAAGAGTGAAAAACAGTACGCCTTTTTTCTTAACAGAAAACGTCACTTACATTCATTGATCAATTGAAAGGGGGAAAGGGGAATAAGTACCCATTCTGCTTTGTCCAACTCATTCATATGAGACAAAGATTTCTTGGTGCCATACTTCTTTGCTCTTTTCGACTTTTAGTTGAATCTGCTTGCCAATGCCTTAGATGGGAGAGTAGTATAGACTTTATAAGAGCTTTGTGCAATTGTATGACCAAACGTAAGATACATAAATATGACTTCCAAAATATATATGCGTATGTATATATTGGGAATTAGATAGATCATTAATTACTATTTGAACATGTTTAAAATGACTAAATACCAAATTAACACTAACCATAAAATAAACGCATTTGGCATTGAAATACTTAACATTAACTCTCCTGGTATTCAAAATATATACATTAATATTATTGACTTTAATTGAATGTTGTAAAAAGGGTATTAAACATGTTCAGCTTGTGAGTCCAGAAACGACAATCATAACGTATTGTTGTTGTTAGTCTTGTTGCGTTTTGCCTATTCCCGTTGGACGCACACACATGCATACACACAATGACGGGCCTCGGCCACCTGCAGCCGTTTTGGCATTGTATGTATATATTTTAGTGAAAAGGGTATAATGGGTTTGTGCAAAAATATGTAACAGACAGAAGGAAGCATCTCCGACCCCATAAAGTATATGTATATATTCTTGATCAGCATCAAAAGCTTCGATCAGTCATTGTCAAAGTATGCAATATATATATACATATATTTTTTATTTATTATTCTTTTATGTTTAAATTTAAATTTATTACTTAATAATACTAGTAATAAAATGATAGAAATCGTTACTATTAAATAAGGCGCTTATCATTTATTACATTGTATTTTCAAATTATATTGTTATTTGTAAAAATTCTAGATTATGTTTTTTTTTATTAAAATTTTAATGCAATTACACATAATTAATTTGACTGCTTTCATTCATTAACTCAGCAACCCAAGCAATGCAGCGTCAATTTGCATAAAATATGTTCTCTGATACATATGTATGTACATACATACATACAGACATACATATTCGGTTTTCAGAAAACAGACAGTGCCAAATCCATACGACAAAACAGTCCATAATGAAAACAAAAACAAATTCAAATATGGCGGCAGGCCCAGAAGAAGCAAAGAAGCAATACACGAAACATACTCGTTGGTTGGACTAACATAAACAGCTGACTTAACATTGAGTAGCTGTTCAACGAGTATGTAAATAATCAGCCGAAAATAGCACGCCCACCGTCTGTTAACTTCCCACATACGGACTAGGGCTCGTGTTTTATTATTTATTATGGACTGTTTTGTCGTATGTATTTGGCACTGTCTGTATGTATGTATGTATCAGAGCTCATACCAATGCATTTTCCCTATTCTGTTTTTATATCCTTAACCCATTGAAAATGGGTAAAAAGGGTATAATGGTTTTGTGCAAAAGTATGTAACCGGCAGAAGGAAGCATCTCCGACCCCATAAAGTATATATATTCTTGATCAACATCAACAGCCGAGTCGATATAGCCATGTCCGTCTGTCCGTCCGTATGTATGAACGCGTCGATCTCAGAGACTATAAGAGCTAGAGACTCCAGATTTGGTACATAACCTCGCCTAGTCCCCGCGCAGTACAAGATTTTTTTTAGATTTTCGATAACTCTTCCCGTTTCCGAAATACACATGTGATCGATAACAACAAAATCTTGAATTTGGAAAACTTTTTGATGCAGTTTGAAAGATTAGACTAAATATTGACAATTTGATTGAAATCGGTTGAGAAACACTGGAGATATGGAGTATTGAAGTTACAAAAGTATGCACTATACGCGTATACATACACACACTCACACATACTTGCAAGCACAGACTGTATGCGTAAAGTATAGGGTTAAGGGTATAGTCTAGTCGGGATTTCCGAATAGAGCCTTCTTACTTGTATTCATATTCACTTAATACAGCAGTGATGAATTGTTCGTTGAGCTTTTCCAGTGCCTCTACTTCATCCGCATTGTTGTTATTTGATGACATTACATATTTATATAGAAACGCTTAAACGAGTATTTGCCAGGGTAAATTTGGAAAGCATGCTCACAATAAAATTATAAACAAATACAATCATCATCAACTATAAAACGCAATATAAGTTAAAGAGCAGAAATGACTGAGAGTGAATGAGAGGGAGCGTAATCGTTTTCGCTCTGTTTACAAATCAACTTGTTGCTAGTGTGGCCACATTTTGGTAAAAAAGCTTTACATAAATGGAAAGAAAAATTAATTTAATGTTTTTTGTTTTATAATTAAAAGGAAAATGTTATAAAAGTTACGAAATTACCGAGCAATGAAGAAAAAAAAGAAATATTTCAAATTTGATTAATATCGGTAAGTAAACCTGTATTTTTAATAATAATATAATATATATAATAATAATAATAAAGTTTCCTTTTAACGGCATAAGGATATGAGACACATGATTATAAATATTTTTTTTAAGTTTATGCTTTCAAAAATTCTCCTTAAAAAATATGTTTGTTGTATAATTAATAAATTTACAAAATTAGCTTAGAATATACGATAGCATTATCATATTTAATTATAATCTATAAAAATTTAATTCAAGTTTAGTAGTATTTAATGTTAGAAAAAATATTATAAAGTATTAAATATTTGTAACTTAGCTATCAATAATATATACAAGACATCAGAGAAATATTTAGCCAAATTAAAGGAATTACTGATCTGCATCCAGTAAGCCCTCACGATCAAAAACAGGCAAGAGCTCACGAAGTACCTTGTGAGCTATGGGATTTGTGTAACAGGCGTCCTTGAAGTTAATGGCTCTCTGATTCGTTTCCATCAAAGCATTAAAATCCGCATCATCTGTTTCCACATTACGCTGAATGGCGAGAATGCCAATACTTGTGTGCATGGCTGAAAAGGTGAACAAGATTGATTGTTATTTAATAAAATAAATAGAGTTTTGACTATTCACCATAAAAAGACTTTTTCTTCAACTCCAGGTGAAAATTGTGCAAACTGGGAATACGCGCCTTAAAACGCAACTTTCTTAGCGTTTCAGCAAAAGTCCCAAAGTAATGTTGTATAAGCTCCTCCTGATGATGCAAATGGAAATCCAACTGCAGCGAGGAATTCAAAAAGTAGAACAAATCAATTGCTGGCGATCCCCAGGCAGCATATTGTAAATCTATGATGATGACATCCTCTGGCTGACCGTTTTGCTCGTTGTATTTGACAAGAATGTTATTGGTCCAGAGATCACCATGAGCCAAGACATTAATGACAGGACTGAGATCGAAAACTCGTTTTCCCAACTCCATATAAACTGGAAGGAGAGCTTTTAATTTATCCGCATGCCCTTCAAAGCCAGGCCATTGAGCCACACGTCTACTTGCAGCTGCAATCATGCCCATAAAACAAGGTGCATAGTTCTCGGTGTAGCGATTGAAGATGCCACGATCATAGCTCTCAAGCGCACCACATTCTCGTTCGTTCAGCACTGCCGATGTGGCATGCATCTTGGCCAACTTGCGAAGCACTATTCGAGCCAAGGGCAAATCCAAGCCCACCAAACGATCCGGCATCACAAAGCCACGTGCACTCAGATCCTCAAAGATCAAAGCAGAACGATCATAATCGACAGCCATAGTTTCTGCAAAGATTTGCTCATCATCCTGGATTTCCACCAGCAATTCATTGAGCTTGGGCAATATCTGTTCATATATGGACATTTCACGATTAAATATATCGTAAGGTTCCATTGTTTTGCGTGAGAATTCGTCACTCTCAAAGGACGTTTTGATTATGTAATGGCCACTCTTTGGGCTGCCATCTCTCATCGTAAACTCCGCTTTGATGCGTGTTAGAACTCCGCCATAGTTTTCACCCCGTGCCAGCGCAGGACGACCATCCATAGCGGTAATTTTGAGTTTTTTATCATTATAAAACTTGCGTAAGGCATCCTGTAGATAGTTCTCTGTTAACCAAATTGGTGCATCTACAAAAGCTGTATTTGTTTCGGGTGTAATTGTTGATACTTTGTGAATTGCATCAAATGCACTTATCAGATCCGTAACGGACATTCTGTTCAACTTATAGTGTGTGTATCAAATGAACGTTCTCAGCGGTATTGCATTGGAATTTCGAAAATTCTCGGCTTTTTATATGACACGCTTTCACAGCAGGTGTCAGCAACGTGTCTTGCTATCACAATTGTGATTTATATGTCTTCTTTATATTTGCACATAGGCGAACGAAAAGCGTCTTAAGATTATTACTTTTATTAGTTGTTGCCGCCTCAACTCATTCAAATTCTCAGTTTTTTGCGCTGTTGCTACTACCTACTACTTAATGTTTAATTGGGGGTTGATTTTAGACAAATACAGACTTAAATAAGTTTACCTAGTCGCAAGATACACAGGGCTGCAGTATATGAAATTGTGAAAAAGATTTCTTTATTTAAAGTACATAACATATTACAATTAAAAATATACTTATAACTTCCTTCGCAACAAAGTTATTATAAGAACAAAAAATTAGATCACATGTAAATTTTAATTAATTTAAAACGGTTTAAGTAAAGTCTATCTTTATTTGTACAGTAAGTTACAACGTCTGGGCAAATATTTATGGTGACTTAAGAAATAACCTCTTTTGAGGGTGTTGTGGGTTAAATGGCCACTTTGTAAATTTAGTCCAGTTTACGACAATACAAATATATATTAACAATGAAAATACGTTTATAAAGTAAAGTTAAAATGTTAATCAAGTGATCATAACGTTAAAAATATGTCTAAAAATAATAATAAGTATATTTTGTTATAAATGATAAAGAAAATATTTTTTATATAATTTTTGTACATAATTTTTAGTGATTATAAAACTTTTCTTTTCGAAAAAAAAAATGTTGAAATCTTTAAAATTCTAATATTTAAAAGTAAAGTGATAAAACTATATTTATTTGCAAAGATTTAATTTATATGTTAATTATCAAACTAATTTGAAATAGATTTTATTATAATTACATGTAATAAATATTTAATATTTAGATTTTGTTAATAAATGAAATTTTATAAAAAAAATGAGAATGAATTTGAATTTTTAACGTTACCGAAAAAAACTGTGCAAATATAAATATGCTACTTCCATACCCAAACATGCAATATCAACCTTAATATTAACCTTAAGTTTTATAGTTTTTATTTGCTTGAACAGATAAACAAAGAAACCAAAACTGTGTAAGGTTTAGGTACGTTTCACATTGGATAACGTAGTTCCCAGCCGTATATCAAAGTAATTTACAACACTGCCTTAGATAATTTTTCCAATCTGACTGGCGCATGTCACAGATCGCGTCAAGATGTGGACCTGTTGCCACAGAGTTTCACTAAGCTCGAAAGCAAATATCATATATATAGAACCATATTTTCGTCGACAGCAAATGTTTGCAATCATATAAAAGTAAGTAAGTGCGCCAAGAGTGTGATACATTGATACACTCAGAAAAAAATGTATGGCCCTATTTTTCTGAACTTAATTTTCGCAACTAATGATGTTTGTTTATATTTTTTTTAAAGAAACATTTTTTTATAAGAAACATTTTTAAGTTAAGAATTTAAATCCATTTTTTTCGTAACTATTTTTTAAAAATTTTCCTTGTTGGGCTATTTTTTAAACTTTTACCTGATTTAATTTATAAGTGTATATATGCCTAAATCACGAATGGAACGTGTACTGTATGAATTTCACCTTCATCAAAGGCAGTTTGTAGAGACTTATAGAGACTGTTCCCCACGTTAATAAAAGTCGGTGAACTCACTTGATATGCATCACAAACATTGCGAGCTTATTCAAAGCAAGACATTATGGCAGCGGCACCCGAATGGCTGACACATCAATACATTGAGAACGCACTGAGAACACATCACAAAGATGCCCAATTGCAAATTGTGGAGCTGGACCTGAATCCGGCTCTGGGGCCTGGAGAGAACTTTGGCGGTGTCTTGACCAGAGTTCGAGTGAGATTTACACTCTCTCACAAGCCAAAGGTCGAAACGTTGCAAAACCTAATCGTAAAAACCTCAATTGATGATGATGAGTTGACCAAGGAGCTAATGGCGCCGTATGACATCTACAATCGTGAAATAACCATCTATGAGGAAGTATTGCCAAAATTGAATGATCTCTTGAAGGAAATTGACGAATTTGAGCCACTCTTTCCCACCGCCGTTTTTGTGGATCGCGAACGCATGGCCATAATCTTTGAGGATCTAGCTGTGCAGAACTATGTCATGGCAGATCGTGTTAAGAGACTGGATAAGGAACATGCTCAATTGGTCTTACGCAAACTGGCCAAGATGCATGCCACATCAGCAGTGCTGAATGAACGTTCCAAAAGTGGTTTGGAGAAATATGATCGTGGTTTCTTCAATCAATATACAAATGCGTACAGTGGATACTTTGTGGGTGGACTGCTAGCAGCAGCACGTTGGATGAGTCAGGAACCCGAGTGTGCTCATTATAGTAAGAAACTGTTTGAGTTGGCTCCACATTACATGGATATTGGCAGAGAGTGTTTTGCACCTTTGCGTGAGTCGGTGAATGTTTTGGCTCATGGTGATGTCTGGACGAATAATGTGATGGTCAAATATGATGAAGTTACAGGTCGTCCTTTGGATATCCTGCTAATAGACTTTCAATATTCATTTTGGGGCTCACCCACAATTGATTTGCATCATTTCTTTAATACCTCGCTGACGGAAATGTTGCGTCGAGAGGGACAGAGTGCTCTCTTTGAGTTCTATCATCGCATATTTAGAAACATTTTAAGAAAACTTAATTACAAGCAGCAACCAATTCCAAGTTTGCATCAGTTTCAGCTGCAAGCGGAACAGAAACGTTTCTTCGGTAAGTTAAGCGCTATTGAGATCTTTATAAATATTTAGAGTTAAATGTGTTTTCTTTTAGCAATGCATTCGGCAGTTGTTGTACAGCCTGTGATGATCAGTGAGGATCCAACAGATGCCTGTTTTAATGCTTTGATGAATGATGACAAACGTGGCATTCGCTTCAAGAATCGTCTTTATAACAATCCTATTGTTCAACAGAATCTCAAGGCCCTGATGCCAGTTTTTGACAGAAAGGGACTTCTTGAGGTTAATCAATGTTATTGAGTTTTTTTCAATTTATTCATTAATTTAAAATTACCAAAAATTAGACTTATGTTAAAAAAATAAAAACATATATTAATAATAATATTAAATCCTTTCTCTAAAAAATTGAATCTAAAAATGTAGGTATTTTATTTATTATAAATTAATTTCGATTTATTTACTTAAAAAACCTATATATTCTTAATTTTAACTAATATAAAGAAAAGATAAAATGAATTTAAACGAATTAAATATAAAAAAACTATAGGTAATAATTATTTGCATGTTATATTGTCATTTTAATTTAATAGCCTTTGGAAAAATTAGCATCTTAATTTGAGCTTACTCTCAAATATTTAGACTATTCTTCGGTTAATTAGTT
>JAWNNV010000135.1:0-40945 GCA_035044485.1 Scaptomyza reducta | reverse complement strand
TCGACACTTCCATCAAACAAATTCTTTGATGAAATGAAGGGCAATATAGATCAGACTATTATCGATCTATTTGCAAAATTATTTCAAACGACTTACAGCCACTATCTTCAACAAGTCGTCTTGCCTTACTCCTATCAGCTGAATACCTCTAATTGCATATTTGTACCGGAAATTACAGTACAAAATTCAAGTTATTAAGCCCATTTTTGCTCCAGGACCTGGTGTAGTACCAAGCTGTGTGCTTAGGCACTGTAGCAGGACATCACTAACATACTTCGGTATAAGGCCACCACCAATGAGAATGTAATACAG
Organism: Scaptomyza reducta; assembly: GCA_035044485.1. NCBI lineage: Eukaryota > Metazoa > Arthropoda > Insecta > Diptera > Drosophilidae > Scaptomyza > Scaptomyza reducta. The sequence continues at coordinate 40,633 of JAWNNV010000135.1, read as the reverse complement.
ATACAGACTGTAGTTGTTTGCGCGCTTGTTTTGATCGGAAAGTGTGCAATGCATGAGACAACAATTAGTTGTTGCTTTACTTCATTGCTCTGGTTGTTTTCGCAGAACTTGAGTTTCTCAATTTTCGACTTTTAGTTCAATCTGCTTGCCAATGCCTTAGATATAGGATAGTATGGGAGGGTAGTATAGACTTTATAATAACTTTGTGCAATTGTATGGCCAAACGTGAGATACTTAAATATGACTTCCAAAATATATATGCGTATGTATATATTGGGAATTAGGTAGATCATTAATAACTTATTGAACAGGTTTAAAATTAATAAATACTAAATTAAAATAAACGCATTTTCCATTCAAATAATTAACATGAATTGTCCCTGTATTAAATATATATTAATAATTTCATTGAGCTAAATTGAATATTGTAATAAAGGGTATTAAGAGAACATTATGCAGCTTGTGCTTTCCAGCGACGACAACCATCACGTGTTGATGTTGTTTGTATTTTTGCGTTTTGCCGAATGCCGCTGGGCGCACTGAAATGCATACACAAAAAGACGGACCGAAGCCACATACAGCAGGCCGTCTGCAGACGCTTTCCATGCACATGCATACACACAAAGACGGACGATTTCAAATATTCAGGCGCGCCCAGAAGTATAACCAAACAAGACATAAAGAAGAAAGGGCGAGACGAGCTTAACCATAGGTCTGGGATGAAGCGATAGTGCACACACATGCATACACAAAAAGACGGCCCGAAGCCACATGCAGCGGGCGTCTGGAGACATTTGCCGTCGACACAACAAATTTGTATAATGCAAATAAATTATTTGCTTCTAATGAAATAAATGAATGATTAATAAATATAATATATATATTAATTTATATTATTAATAATTTAAATTTAAATAACTTATTTTTGTTGTTTTAATTTTTTACTTAAATAGAATAAAAAAAATATTAATTTTATATTTTACGTATTATAAATAATTTCATCGCACCCAAGTCGCAAAGTATTGATAACTATAAGAGTTCATGCTTCGATGCTTTATGCTTTCAGCATAAACAGACAGTGCCGAATACATACGAGAAAACATGAGCAATCAAAGCAAAAACGAAGTCAATTATTGAGGCAGGCCCAGAAGTATAAGAACACAAGCGATAAACAAGCACAAAGAAGAAGCGGCGAAACGAGCTTAACCGTACATCTGGGACTTTTTTTTAACGTTGGAGGGGTACTCTATTTTCCACTCTATCTATTACATTCTCATTGGATATATCTTACATTCTCATTGGTGAGATCCGCAATTACAAAATTTAATTAAAGTATTTTACAATTATTATTTTCTGACTCACTTCCGACGGCCGCAAATAAAAAAGAAAATACCAAGACGAATTCCTAAATTACGGTAATATACAAATAGAAGACTATGGTACAATAAAACCACAGTGCGTTGTATGTATGAAGGTTCTGACTTCAAAGTCTTTCAAAAAAAGTCAATTAAAGAAACACTTAGATAATTTGGATTCACACCTGTCTTCCAAACCGCGAGTATACTTTGCATATTTAGAAATATCTGTTAAAAGAGAAAGATTGAACAGCAACATATTTCGTACATTTGATCAGCGTTCAGCATCAAGGGCTAGCTTTAAAGTAGCCTGGTTGATGTCTCGAAATAAGAAACCGTAAACTATTGGTGGAGATTTGGTTAAACCAGCTGCTGTAAAAATGGCAGAGATTATGTGTTGTCATAAAGAAGCAGGAAACTGAATTCGGTGCCATTTCTGCGAAACTTGTGAAAGAACGAATTTCTTTATTAGCAAAACATGTGAAGGAACAAGTTAATTTCGCATTTAAACAGACTAAATATTATACTCGATGAGAGAACTGATTTTAGTAGCAATTCACAGCTAATGGTATATGTTCGCTACAAGGTGCTGATCATTTTGAAAAGGAATTGCTGTTTTGTTCTCCGCTCGAGTTGAGATCTCGTGGAATTGTTATCTACAATAAAGTAAATGAATACTTCAATGCGCAAAGTTTAAAATGGGAAAACTGTATATATGCATCTTTGGAAGGAGCTCTAGATATGCTGGATCATATTAGTTTTTCGGCTTTCTTAAAAAAAAAATAAACCAAATATTGAAGCTATTCACTGTATGACCCATCGCAAGGTCCTTATTTTCAAATATTTAGAACTGAGACTGGAAGCCGTTATGCATAATGTCATCAAGATTGTAAATTTTATCAAGGGACATGCACTAAACACGCGGCTATTTCGTGAATTATGTCAGGACGGTGAAGCTGAATATAAGGACCTACTTTATTATTCAGAAGTAAGGTGCCTTTCTCGGGGAAATATATTAAATCGAGTATAGATTCTCAAAACTGAAGTCGAAATTTTTATAGTTGATCAAAAAACTATTCTCGCAGATAAGTTTAAAAACACTTCCTGTGTTGCATATCTCTCTTATTTAGCGGACATTTTTAAGAGTAAAATATATTAAACAAAGAATTGCAAGGCTAGTTTTGTTTTTCGAAAATATTAATTTTGTTGAATACAATTGTAAGACATCTTACTCTGAAAGCGGTTTTCAGATTACTTTCCAGATCTTGATACATATACTGTCCGTTGGATTTTTGATCCTTTTAAATGTTCAATTGCTTGATACCAGAAGATCCTTTAAGTTTGACAGAATCACTTCTTAAACTTCGATAAAATAAACAACATCATTTCTTCAAAACGTGAGACATTCTGGCGCAAATGGAGCACCAGCTACCTATCGTTGCTTCAGGATCGTTCAAAGTGGCTCTCATCGATGCCTAACCTGATGAGCACCTCAATTGTTGTACTGAAGGACGACAACGTGCCACCCCTTCAATGGTGTCTTGGCCGAGTCGAGAGAACGATGGCATATGGACAACATGTTTCATGGCGTTGTGGAGAAATTGACAAAATAAAAGAGGGCATCACACAATTACTGTGAATATGTATGCAAACTGACTAAGCTCACCTACGTGCATATTGTGTGTATACGAAAATGAATAGGTGAAACTGAGTAGGTATACATACGCACCGACACTTGCTTACGCACACATATTGGAAACAGACCGTAGACCGTGGTGGACTAATTTTCTGCGCAGTACGAAAATACTGTGAAAGGCAGTGAAAGCAAAGAAGTTGGAACAGCGACAGTGCTTCTACAATGTGAAACCAGCATCGACGAAATACAATCGGTGAACCGATGAAAAGTTGAATCATACCAGTTTAGTGGACAACCGCCAAGACAAAAAGGTGAAAATAATTATACCAGCAATCTAAATTGTACTGAACGACAAGCTATATCACAAGAACTACCAGCATTTGCAGGCGATCCGATGAATTGGCCAATATTTCATGCGGAGTTCATGAACAGTAAAAGAGAAATAACCGATTCCGAATACTTAATAGCTGCAGCTAGAGATGAACACCAAAAATATACCAGCGCCAATAAGCATATCGATCCTTTGACCTTTGTAAAAGAGCGGATCAGGGTTGTGCTTCGTATTTTCCAGCCGGTGGTATTTATATTAATGTGATGTTTATGCTCAAAAATATACTATGATATCCTTTGTTGAAAGAATATTATATATATTATTATATGCCTGATACTGAGATATTCGAGTATCGTGGCTCCAACCAAAGAAAGTTAACGATGCTGAATCCAGCAGAGCTCTACAAGGTGAGAATGTGCCTGATCTAATTTTTTTCCGAGCTCTACGTGGCGATGTGGATGTGGAAACAAGAACGCGTTGTATCGGGCAACTGAGACGTGAAGTAACTTGTGTCCATATGCAACAATGAGTGGTGCTTCTGTTGACAATGTTTGCAGTGACCAGTTTTTCATTGATGTAGACTATGCCCTTTGCGAAGCCAGGCGCTTGTCCGTTGTGTGCGTTGCTTTGGAAAACTCAAAATTTTCCATTATCCTTTTCCAAAAATGTAGACATGTTCGGACATGCGCTGACAAGGTTTCCTTCCACTAGGTTATCGTTAGATCTTTGAATACAACTCAAATGATCCTCACAGTGCACTATTTGGTTAAACTCTGTAAGACGTCTTCAACTATTCACAAAATTTTTCTTATCCGATCCCGCATTTGTCAGCCATCGGACGTTCGCGCTGATGCAATTCATATTTTTTAGTACAAATGCGTCAATAGATTCATTTCATATTACAAAATTAATATTAATGTTAAGGCTAGGTTTTTAAATATCACTAGATAGGGTTAGTATTTTAGAAGTCGTCTCTAGTTTAAAATCTTCCAGACACAGTGGCTGTGAGTATGTCAAATCTACTGCCAAATATATAAAATCGGTCAATGTATTTACAGGGAACGGGTAACTAACCCATCGGGGTAACGGGCATTTTAATGCACATGGTGAGCATGCACGGAATGAGCAAGTTAATATTGACCGTTAGCAGTTTCAAGTTGTACCAACAGAAGGTATAACATACACAAAAGTCGGCGTGCAGAAATATACGTAGCTTGTAAATAGTAGGAAAACATCAGAATCGAGATTATTATCGTTGGGGGCTTTGCACGTCCCAGTCCTCTCAAAAGTGACGACGAGTTTCAAAAAACAATTGCAGCTATTGCGGAAATGGATTTAGGTGCATGATATATTTAACAAGTAACAAGGCTCTAGTCGAGAAATCCCGACTAGACGATACCCTGAACCCTATACTTTACGCATACAGTCAGTGCTTGCAAGTAATGTGAGTGTGTGTACGCGTATAGTGCTTACTTTTTAACTTCAATTTGCCATATCTCCGGTGCTTCTCAACCGATTTCGATAAAATTTTCACAGATTATCATTATTTCGTCTAATGTTTCAAACTGCATCATAAAGATTTTTGAATTCAAGATTTTGTTGTTATCGATTACATGTGTATATCGGAAACGGGAAGAGTTATCGAAAATTTAAAATAAACTTGTACTGCCTAGGGATTAGGGGAGCTTATGTTCCAAATCTGGTGTCTCTAGCTTTTATAGTCTCTGAGATTGAAGCGTTCATACATACGGACGGACAGACGGACTGACGGACGGACGGACGGACGGACGGACAGACGGACATGGCTATATCGACTCGGTTGTTGATGCTGATGAAGAATATATATACTTTATGGGGTCGGAGATGCTTCCTTCTGCCTGTTACATACTTTTGCACAAAACCATTATACCCTTTTTACCCATTTTCAATGGGTTCAGGGTATAAAAACGTCCACTACCAATTTTGACTCTCACATTGATAAGGACTTTTCAAATATTTCAAGTCGGGAAACGAGCGCTAGGACAAATAACACAATCGGATTTTGTCTGAGACTTGGGGATAGTTATTAAAATTAACTTTTTCGTTTTGTACAGATTTACTTAGATTTGTGTTGAAATCTATGTAAATAAATTAATTTCAAATTTCTGTTCACAATAAGATTTAATAATAAAATATTATAAGCTAACCAAAAAAAAAAATCATTAAAGAAAATATATTTATACAACCAGGCACGCATTTAATGTTTCCATGAACTAGCTCAAACGTTGAAGGCATTTACTGGAACACTACTACCCTTAGATGAAGGCCACAATACGGCACGTACGATATTATCTGCGTAAACTGGTAAGATAGAAATAGGTAAGAGAGAAATCAATTAATAAGGGTGTAGTCGAGTACCTAGGAAAATTACACGTGCAATCATGCATACACATTACTACACTGCACCGTTGTGCAGCTTTTTTAACGACAACCATCATGTGTTGTTGTTGTCTGTGTTGCTGCGTTCTGGCAATTCCCGTTGGAATCGTTCACATGCATACACACACAGACGGGCCAAGGGTATTTTGTCGTCGGCAAATCAACACAATTAATTTTATTTAAAAAAAAAAAAAAAAAAAAAAGAATGATTAATACAAATGTGTAATTAATACATCTGCAAATCATAACTTTAAACTAATCAAAATAAAAACACCCACAGATAATCAATTTTACATAATATATTAAAAAAATGTTAGTTTGCTAGTTCTTTCCTCGTATGACACTCTTGAGTAAGGAAAAATAGATTCATATGAGTTCATATTTGAAAATAAGTGTTAGGTTTTCAGCATAAACAGACCGTGCCAAATACATACGACAAAATATCAGCAATCGAAGCAATCATACAAATCAAACGAATTCAAATATGGCGGCAGGCCCAGAAGTATTAACGATAATCAAAACATAAGCATTAAGAAAACTTTTCCCACTTTATATCTTACATTATCTTTGAAGAATATTACGAAGGCATATAGAAAGTTATATTAATTTTATTTGGTAAATATAGTTGTTTTGGGCTTACCTTGGTAATTTTCTATTCTCTCGTAAAGAGTTTCCATTTCCTGAGCCATTTCATCTCGCTCCTTTTCAGCCTTTGACTTTAGTATATATGCCTCATCAAGTCTTATATTAACCTTATTCAAGTCCAAATTTAACGAGCTTATCATGTTTGTCTTGAGCATCATATCATGCCTTAAATCAGCTATAGAGTTATTCAGTTTGATAATTTCGCTGCGTAAACTATCGCGCTCTTTCTGCAATGTATCTTTAATGCGCCGAATATCATCTGCTCGCCCACTTGCATTAAGGACATCCTTTTCAAGTGAATTTATATTGTTTCTAAATTAAAGGGCTTTAGTAAGATGTTATATTCGTTATACATCATTTTTTGTACTTATGTCGCATTATTTCGTTATTAAGAATCATAACTTTTCGATTAAGCTTAAACAATCGACTGCTTGTATTATTTAGATCTTCGACTGACTTTTTTAGTTTATTTGTCAACTGGATTACTTCGGTAGACTTTTCCTTTTCAGTAAGTCTCAGCTGCTTAATGATCTCGTCGTTATTCTTTTGATTTTTAATTAAATCACTAATATCATCCTCGTGCTTGTGGATGGCCTTGTTGAGTGAATTTACCTCACTTTTGTATTTATCCACCAGTACTTTCTGCCGATCAAAATCAGTCGTTTTTTGATTTAACTTACGAGTGGTCTCGCCCAAGTCTCTATTTGCTATTTCAAGTCTATTCATAGTCTTACCATGCGCTTCTTTCTGTTCCTCCATGGATTTCATCAGAGCTCGTAATTTTGATTCGATATTAATTCGTTCGCCCTCCGAAAATTTCACTCTTGAAGCCATTTTGCTTAATGCATCTTCATTATTTCGTATGATATACTCAAGATTTTCAGAGTAGTATCGATTTGTGGTTAATCTCTTTTCCATGTCAACTACCTCACTTGCCAGTCTATCACGTTCGCGAAGAATGATGTTTTTGTATTTGGCTAGATACCCAAATCTATAATTATAATAGCGTTATTAGCATGTGCGCGGACCACATTATTCAGACTTACTCTGCTGCATCGTCGGTTTTACCAGTGTCCCGGTCGGCAATTCCTTCACATTTTATAAGCACTTCTTGAAGTTTCTCTTGCACTAACTGTTCTCTTAGCGCTGAAGCATCAGACTCTTTCCATGCGTCGCGTAGGGTATCTTTAAGTTTCAATAAAGCTTCTTCAGAAGTGGCAGTCAAATCCAGTGCTAACCGTAGTTTATTTTCAGTAGATATTATTTGTGGACGCATGACTACATTGTCATTAACTTCGCTCACATAGCAACGGTGCAAATTAAATATAATGTCAGCATACCTCTTAATACGGGATGCCTCAAAAAAACGTTCGGCTTCCATTAAAAATTGGACGATCTAAAGATACAATTTTATTTTTTCATTTACACATTTCTAATTAAAATATTTACCCGACTGGCTTCGTTAAAGAAGTTATCATTAATATCTTTATACAAATTCAATTCTAGTACATTAGTTTCATCTATACCTTCTGTAAATATTGGATCAGACTTTATTTCCCGTTGCTTAATTTTATTAAGCTTCTTTCCCTTTGTCGCTGGCATTGTGAATTTTTGTTTTTCACTTAAGTGAAACAAGTGTATTTATATTTTAGCTACTATCTTTCTGACACAAATAACAATGATATCCTATATTTTTGATTATTTTTTATTATTTTACAAAATAAAATTTAGAAGTAAAACAACAATCCGGTTATAAAGGGTGGTTTTTTTTAGAGGTATAGAACTTTGAAATGGAATAAAACAAAGATGATTTTTTTATTGATATGAAATTTACTTTATTCGAAAGACAAACTTCTGGCATTATAATTTAAATATTATTTCTGGCATATGTCCGCCACGGCTGGCTCGGACGTAGTCCAATCTAGAGGTCCAATTTTCGACGACTTTGTCCAACATTTGTGGCCGTATATCGGCAATAACGCGCCGAATGTTGTCCTCCAAGTGTTCAATCGTTTCGGGATTATCGGCGTAGACTTGCGACTTCCCATATCCCCACAGAAAATAGTCAAGCGGCGTTAAATCGCACGATCTTGGAGGGAAATGCACGGGTCCGAAACGTGAAACTATGCGGCTACCAAACTTTTCCTTCAATAAATTAATACGTATCGATACGTACTTCGAACAAAACCATGATTTCCAAAATAAATTTGCACAATTTGGAAGCGTTCTTCAGGCGTCCGTCTATTCATGTTGAAATGCCAAACCAAACTAAACATAAATCACTTAACAGCTGACAAAATGGCCGCCAGCTAAAAAAGTGTTGTTAACTTCAAGTTCTCTACCTCTAAACAAGTAAGAAGGCTCTAGTCGAGAAATCCCGACTAGACTATACCCTTAACCCTATAATTTACGCATACACACAGTGCTTGCTAGTATGTGTGAGTGTGTGTATGTACACGCGTATAGAGCATACCTTCTTAATTTCAATACTCCATATCTCCAGTGTTTCTCAACCGATTTCAATAAAATTTCCACAGATTGTCTTTATTTAGTCTAATATTTCAAACTGCATCAAAAAGTTTTCCAAATTGAAGATTTTGTTGTTATCGATAACATGTGTATATCGGAAACGGGAAGAGTTATCGAAAATCTAAGACAAACTTGTACTGCCTAGGGATTAGGCGAGCTTATATACCAAATCTGGAGTCTCTAGCTCTTATAGTCTCTGAGATCGACGCGTTCATACATACGGACGGACAGACGGACGGTCGGACGGACGGACGGACGGACGGACAGACGGACATGTCTATATCGACTCGGCTGTTGATGCTGATCAAGAATATATATACTTTATGGTGTCGGAGATGCTTCCTTCTCCCTGTTACATACTTTTGCACAAAACCATTATACCCTTTTTACCCATTTTCAATGGGTTAAGGGTATAAAAAGCACCCTTTACACATTTATAAAATAACAAGTAAGAAGGCTCTAGTCGAGAAATCCCGACTAGACTATGCCCTTAACCCTATAATTTACGCATACAGTCAGTGCTTGCAAGTATGTGTGAGTGTCTGTATGTATACGCGTATAGTGCATACCTTCTTAATTTCAATACTCCATATCTCCAGTGTTTCTCAACCGATTTCAATAAAATTTCCACAGATTGTCTTTATTTAGTCTAATATTTCAAACTGCATCAAAAAGTTTTCTAAATTGAAGATTTTGTTGTTATCGATTACATGTGTATATCGGAAACGGGAAGAGTTATCGAAAATCTAAAACAAACTTGTACTGCCTAGGGATTAGGCGAGCTTATATACCAAATCTGCAGTCTCTAGCTCTTATAGTCTCTGAGATCGACGCGTTCATACATACGGACGGACGGACGGACGGACGGACGGACGGACGGACGGACGGACAGACGGACAGACGGACAGACGGACATGGCTATATCGACTCGGCTGTTGATGCTGATCAAGAATATATATACTTTATGGGGTCGGAGATGCTTCCTTCTGCCTGTTACATACTTTTGCACAAATCCATTATACCCTTTTTACCCATTTTCAATGGGTTAAGGGTATAAAAACCAAAGTCAAAATAATTGTTTGTGTGATTGATTAATAAGCAATTGAACATAATTTATTAAATAGTGCGAAGGAAAATATTACAATTTCGTGTTCAATTAACGGCCTAATCATTGTCTAATTAGAATAGCAACTCCTCCACTTCTGTAGTTGTGTGTGTGTGGACGTATAGGTGGTAAAGGCTTTCAAGTAGACTGTGTTTATACCAACAGGACTGTTTTGTAATCTGGTTTCAATAATCGTCAGAGCATTAATCTTGTAGCGCAGAGTAAAGGCAATTGGCATTCTAAAGTATGGAGTTCAGGGTATCGTCTACTCGGAATTTCTCGACTACAGCCTTCTTACTTGTTATTAGATGAGATTAATAAGTTTATGAGCATATCAATTTTTCTACTCGTGTTGTCCCATCATTAGTGCTCTTTAATGTAGGGTAAGCACAAGCAGGCTGTCTACTTGAGTATTCTTTTAATTATTATAATTGGACGTAGATGTACAAAAGACAGTGCAGTCAAGTGGATACCAAGCACCGGCTTGTTTACGCGCGGACCCAAGCATAAAGCAAAACACCTCCCGCCCAACAGACAGAAGACATAAACTTGTTTTTTAGTGAGCAAGTAGGAGTGGGCACTATGTATTAAGTAGTAAAGATCGTTATATAAAGCACATAAAAGGGGATAGCATAATTAGCATAACAAGTTTGAAGAGATATAGGTAAGAAATTTCTAGTATTTCTGATCGGAACTGCAAAGCTAATTTGGTTTATTAATTCAGAGGAATCAATTTCCCCATTAATTAGTTTATGGAAAAAAGTTATTTCAAGCATTGTTTTACGTTCAGAAAGAGAAGTAAGATTTATTAGTAAAAGTATACTATAATAAGAAGGTAAAAATTTTCGATGACTCTTCCCGTTTCCGCTTTACACATGTGATCGGTAACAACAAAATCTTGATTTTGGAAAACTTTTTGATGCAGTTTGAAAGATTAGACTAAATATTGACAATTTTTGAATTTTTGAGGAACATTGGATATATGGAGTATTGAATACACACACTCATACATACGTGGAAGCACTGACTGTATGCGTAAAGTATTGGGTTCAGGGTATAGTCTAGTCGGAATTTCTCGGCTAGAGCCTTCTTAATTGTTTTAATTGTGTCTGTGTGCAGTCAAAAATGCTGAAAATATCTATTAACGAATTTCCCGCTTTGCAGGTTTTAAATCTCAAGTTAGGCGCATTAGAAGCTGCCTATCCTCAGCCGCTCGCAGGACAGCAGCCGATGTAAACGGGATGAAAAATGCAAGAATTTGCACTAAAAGCTGCTGCACAGCTCGTTGATGTAGTTCTTTAGCTACGGGCCAAAGTAACATCGCCTAGAGGTGGATATACATATCAGCCCGAAGAGAGTTTATCGTACAAATTCATGTTCTGGACGGAGTTGCAAGCTGGCCATACTATGTTGTTCAGCGTTCTAGTTTGTCTGCTCCTCGCGTTGGCGTTCCATGCGCTCTAGACGAAGGCCAGGCAGGATAAGTTCTTGTACTACTACTACTATTGGCTGGTCTTGGACCAGTTGTAAAATAATTTTCCGATAACCTCACATGGCTCAGTATGTTTATATGAGTGCAAAACAAGCGTGACACAGGCAGTGACGCTGGATAGAGTGGTTTTGTGCTCGTTGGTGACTGTTGCGTGTTAACGTTACTTGCCTGTTTTTCATTTTGTTGATTGCAACTCATAATTCGGGAAAAGCCAGTTCTTGGATTAAGCATGTAACGTGCACGACAGTGCTGTCCAGGCTATTCGCTGTCTACTATCCGGTTCCGGCCGTGCTCAGGGAAATTGGGGTGGGGTCTTTTGAATAGCCATGTTTCTAGACACGCTTCACAATAATTAAAGTCGTAGACAGTACTGCAAATGGGAGGACCAAAGTCAAAGGGGTTAAAGACATGTAGATTGTGAAGAACTTAATGAGGCTGATCTTCTTTTATACCCTCCCTACCTGTAGAATTTAAGGAATCTGTGTAATTCTACCTTATAAATGTTAGTGCATGTGATCGATTAGGTGCCCAATTTATAACAGTTTAATTTAATGTCTTGAACATTTTCTTTACTTTAAATAAGTTCGTGGATGCCTTCATGGCTTAATATTAACTTCATGCTTTTGTTCTTATTAGTATATTTACGTTATTTCTAATTATAATTTTTAATCACTATCATAAACAATTTGAGTTAGTGGAGATTTATCTATTAAGCGCGTGTGTTTGGTGTGTCTTAGAGTTTTCTGGTTCTTTTCTTGTAACGTACAATTATTATCTAGCTCTTCGCGCATAATTTATGTTATCGTTTCGCCTTGTTCCAAAATTATTATAATATTTCTCGTTACATTCGAATCAAGCCTCACATTGGGTGCCAAAATTAATATTATAATATTTCTCGTTCACAGACATTTGTTGCGAGAACTCGCGAGGACACTACATACTATTGCATTGTGTGCGGGAATTGTTCCTGCTAAGGTTCTCGTTGGATTCAACTGGTTACGGCTAGCAAAAACAGTCTCCGCGGGGTTCGTTGAAACTTAGAAGTACACACACACAAGTACAGTCAGGGATAATATTAAGTTAAATTTATGAATCCGTGGGCCAAAATATAAACATAAACAAAAAAACAGAAAAAAAAACCATGAGTTGCAATAACTATCGGACACGCTACAAAAAAAATACGCGGTTTGAACTGCTGATGTTGCTGCAGTATGGCTCTGCACCCACCCTACCTTGAGCTTTCTTCTGCCACAGATGAACCGAAAACTCCCAAATCGAACTTTACTCAATCATATTACTTTCCAGGGAACATATACTTTATTTTACGCATTCATAATGCACAACAATTTGTTACTCTAAATTAATACAACCTCTCTCATTATGTAGGTATTTAGTTTATCTTAAAAATTAAGGGTCTTTTCAATATCATCTAACTCCAGTTTACTTCTGATACTGTACATACTTCATTGATATTCCTTACTACCTATTGTCGTTTACATTTTAATATACAAAACAACTACATGACTACTTTATAACTATATTGTTAACAATTCATAGTTATTATTTCTCTTATATTACATGATTCGTTTTAAGCATGTACCATGTTTTGATTTTTCATTTATAATCTCTATATAATTTTCTGGTTGTTTTTTTTTCTCTCAGACTGATGGTCTTATATGTTCATTTCGAAAAAAATTATGTTTTTTTTTTCTTGCTCTTTTTACATTTTCTTTTGCACTCACAAAAATATTCTTTCACTTAAATGTTGTTGTTTTTTTTTTTTTTTTTTCTGTGACTCACCCTTTTCAATCCAGCATAGTTGAAGGCCTTCCACTTTGTTTGCTGATCTGTGATGTTTCGTTTTGGCTAGATGGGACAACAATTTAATTAGTTCAAGAAAATTTTGTGAGCCCTTCTAATTTTCATATATTACTTACGAGCATTCTTACACATGTATAACTTAATGATTTGCTTCAAACATAGTTTTTTTTTTTTTTTTATAAAATCTATTTCTCCCTAGCGTGCCTTAATTTCTACGATTTATACAATACAAAAGTTAACAACTACCTATATGTACATAATCTCGAATAATTACATGAATGGTTATTCATCAAAGAACATTTTTATGATGTTATATATTTTGTTTTAAGCCGGTATTGTTGTTGTGGAGTCGCGCACAGAGTAATTTTGGGAAATGCCGTAGACTCGGTTCCAATTGTAGCGGGAGGCACACTGCCCTTTTCTACAGTTCCCAAGCCTCTTAATTCCTGCCTGTTTCTTTGCATTTGGGCTTGCAAGCAAGACTCTCTGGTGTCCACTATACCCACTGTAGATCAAGTACATGTATTTCCTCGCACCAAATGTTTAAGGTTTTGAGGTTAGGGCGAATCTGATCGCGTGCACCTTAACCTTTTGGGATTCTCCTATTGATAAAATAACATGGAGTCTGATAAAACACTCTATAATCACCATTGCATTTATTATTAACTCACTTGTGCTGCCAATTAGAATTCACTAAGATCAGCTGTGTCTGGCGGAGCCCTATATGCTGCGCTCTGCACTGCACCACTTTGCATTTAGTATATGTAACTTGTTATATCGCGAGGTTATTTGAAGGTTAAATCACTTTTCACGTTGATTTCTGATCTTGCTTCCTGCGAGTTTTTTTATAAAAAAGGAATATGTCCACTCTCATCCCGTCTTTTATATTTCCTAATTCCAGTCGCCAAAACAATAACAACACAATTCGCCTTGCGCAGAGTTACTTTAAAGCAGCGCCCCCTATCAAGCTTAGTTACGAATGTTGCCATTTAACATTGTAAGCCACTGTTATTACCTCTGTAATGTAACCTTGTCCGCGAACTTTCAAACTTTACATAATTCGGTCCTCACACCACTGTTTAGTTCGAAGGTCTTACCGCGTCGAATTACCCAGAGAATTGTTCCTCACATTCTTTGTTGTATTTATTTAATTGTTTACTAGTTTTGGGATACCTTCGTTAATTTTCGGCTGGGCCGTACTCACGCTTGTTCCGTCGATGTCAGCAGGCCTGACGAATACGAGGTGTGTATGATGTGTGTGTAAAAAAAATAAACACCAAAGCATAGCTTAAAAAGATAAAGTACATAAAAATTATAAGTAGGACTTAACACTATTTAATCCAAATTCAAAATTTCAAACTTATCCCTTTTGGTCGGTCACGCCTGTGTAGAGAGTTGGGGGGTATGCGTGTCTTAACGCTTCTGGCCTCCTCCAGCGGCTAAGAGGGTAGTCTTTGGCCTCATTTAGGCTTTATCAATCCTCCCGCGGCTTATTGGGTACGCTTTGGCCTCTTTAGGCCTCATCCATCCTCCAATGGCTTTATCACGCCTCTAATGGAGAACTTATCGCCGCCTTATGGGGTTGGGTGCCGCGGAAGGCGCGGACGGCGTGGGTGGTGGAGACAGTGTTTTGTACAATATAGGCCGCGGCAAGCTTTGTTTCGGCCGCCGGTGAAAAAGATCACGTAGCCTTTTAACTTAATGGTACGTGGAAGCTCGATGGTCTAGATTAAGATTTTATCACCGTGTCTCTTCACCAAAACGATTTACAGCGTAATGCCGGAAATGCGTGAAGCTGCCGGTGCATCTCTTCACAACGCAGCCGTGCAGACTTGCATGCCAATCAGCTGATCGTCTGGGTTGCCAGACCTTTAAATTTCGGCGGTCAAATCGCCGACGAAACCGGTATGGTTTGAATTTGAACTTAAATAAATATTAAAGTTAAATTCGCTCGATCATCGAGCCCTCACAGCACAGGTTTGATCTCTACCCACTGGGTGGAGATAAAAGCTGAAAAAAACTAAAGGGTGACGATGGAATCGATTACCATAAGTATTTAGCATTTTAACAGCATCCACATTTAGGACGACTTCTCTGCGCTCTCTATACTCTCGCAAACGTACGTGATACGGTTTAAGATTCGGAGATTGATCTGGTATTTCAGATAATTTAAGAGGGACATCAGGTAAATAAGATGTGTCTGGTAACGATAAATGTAAGTCTGGTAAGATTGTTTTACTATCCAAGGCTAATGTCGGATGGCTAGGATCGTAAATTACGAAAGAATTCTTCATGATGATGACACTCCTTGCGAAGAATTGTAAGATTTGGAGTTTCTACATTAAGAAGTTCCTGAATTAATTAAGGGTTTAAATTATGCCTTACTTCTATAATTAAGTCACTCTCTGACATTGGTTCTCGAAGAGAATTAGCTATTGCTAGCATCGCGTCAAGAAACTCATCAAAATTTTCATTTACGCCTTGCTTGGGACATCGCATGACATTTTTGATATCTCGATCAGCTCGTTGGTATTGATATCTTTCTCTTAGGTTGTGGCACAACTCATGCCATCCCATATGACCCACAGTTCTGTATACCCGCCAATAGAATGAAAAAGCTGGTCTTTAAAAAGTAAATTCCCGAACTGGTAGAACAACTCGAAATTGTTATCAAAATATTGCGAGGTAAGACAATTCATTCAATAAATAAAGTCTTCAATGGGGATGTCATTCGCAGCCCCTGAAAATTGTATTTTCCAGTTCGATATGACATTAGAAATTTTATCTGGACGATATAACGAATAATTACTGTTATTATTATTATTATTCTCGCGAGATGGACCACGCCTATTTCTCGAAAGGTTTCCATGCTCAAAGCTCATCGCCGGCCACTGAGTTGGATATCATTTTCCCATTCTAGCTCGTCTCGATGCTCTCTAGCGGAGGAAGACATATTCAAATTTCGAATGGCGGAACTAATTTCATCAGGCACCGATGAAGCAATACTACTACGAAAACCTTCTAAGGAACTAGTAATAATCTGTAGAATAGGATTTTCTGGAACTTCTATATTTTCCACTGCACTATTGCTTGCATTACCTCCTAACTGCGAAGTGACCTGTTGACGCAAATTTGAAGTGTTACGATTAACAGCTCTCGTAACTGGTCTACGTGTAACAGAAGCTGATTGATTGTTGACTGCGGCAGCACGACCTCTACATCTTGTGCTAACGGAATTAGTTATCGGTCGAGCAGTGATATTTTCTAAATTTTATTTTCTGCGATACAGTGAACGGCTGCTTACACTTTGGGCAGTCGTTGTGATTACCTAACCTTTGAGACATTACTACTGAGTTCAGCTACTAAAAAAAAATACGAAATAATTGTACTAACTCGGTATTCTAATTCTGGATGTTATTTCCTTAGTTATACCTTGGCTCCAAGTCTGGGCGTTATTTTACTAGTTATACCTTGGCTCCAAGTCTGGGCGTTATTTTAGTAGTTATACCTCGGGCTCTACGTTCGGGTGCCATTTTATTATTTATGTAACGTACACGACAGTGATGTCGAGGCTATTCTCTGTCTACTCTCCAGTCCGGCCGTGCTCAGAGAAATTGGGGTGGGGTCTTTTGAATAGCCACGCTTCACAATAATAAAAGTCGTAGACAGTACGGGAAATGGGAGGACCAAAGTCATAGCGGCTAAAGACATATAGATTGTAAAGAACTTGTTGAGGATGTTCTTCTTCTATACCCTCCCTACCTGTAGAATTTAAGGAATCTGTATAATTCTACCCTATATATATAATATATATAAATATAAATAAGTTTGTGGATGTCTTCATGGCTTAATATTAACAACATTGTGTGTATTGATGTGTGTGCAAAAAAAAAGAAACACCAAAGCGAGCATAGCTTAAAACGATAAAACACATAAAAATTATTAGTAGGAATTAACACTACTTAATTCAAATTCAAAATTTCAACCTTATCTCTTTGATACAATATTGCAAGAAATCGCAGAGAGCATCGCTTAGGTCGGTCACGCCAGTGTAGAGTGTTGAGGGGGTATGCGTGTCTTAACGCTTCTGGCCTCCTCCAGCGGCTAAGAGGGTAGTCTTTGGCCTCATTTAGGCTTTATCAATCCTCCCGCGGCTTATTGGGTAGGCTTTGACCTCTTTAGGCCTCATTCATCATCCAACCACTTTATCACGCCTATAATACAACTTATCGACGCCGTATGGGGTTGGGTGCCGCGGAAGACGCGGACGGCGTGGATGGTGGAGACGGTGGCTTTAGCCTAAGCTACACGTCGAATGCATCGCCTGTTTTGTACAATATAGGCCGCGGCAAGCTTTGTTTTGGGCGCCGGTGAAAAAGATCACGTTGCCCTTTAACTTGATGCTCCAGATTAAGTTTTTTTCACCGCGTCTCTTCACCAAAACGTTTTACAGTGTAATGCCGGAAATGTGTTAAGCTGACGGTGCATCTCTTCACAGCGCAGCCGTGCAGATTTGCATGCCAATCAGCTAATCGTCAGGGGTTGCCAGACCTTTAAATTTCGGCGGTCAAATAGCCGACGATAATAAATATTAAAGTTAAATTCGCTCGATCATCGAACCCTCACAAGCAGGCTGGTAGGGAATAACTGTTAAGTGCCGTTCCCGTGTTATAAGTCCATTCAGGTGTCTACGTCCTAGACAGTTGATAGTAGATTCACAAAAGCTATCTTCTGGCAATGTAGGCGGCCGACGAGGTTGCCGTCGTCAGCAAGTCGCTCAGCTTCTTGCTCTTCTTGCAGAGGTAAGATTTCCTTAGTTGCTACAAGTATCTGGGGTGGTTTAAACGCTGTGGGACAAAAGGCTGAGCGATAAATTTACGCGCTTCCACATGTGGATGGTCGAGATATGTGGTGTTTTTTCTGCTGCTGCTTAAGCTGGAGACGTTTCTAGAGGTTCTTAAGATGAGTTACAGCTGGATTACGCGCTTTCGAGGGGATGCTTTTCCCACGGCAAACGTACAGTACGTTTGTTGCTGCTCTGTATGATAGGTATACTCTTTATGCTTGTAATCAATATTTAATAGATGTTTTGGAGTATTGAACTGCGTTTTTTGATTTCCCATAATAATTTTCTTTCTCGCACAGTTCGCACAGGTGGCTTTAGTAGAAGTGATGGTGGCATGGCTACCTTCACATTTCAGGCAGACAAAAGGTCTGTAGCAATAAATCGTGCTGTGACCAAATGCCTGACATCTATGGCACTAGACGAGATCCACTTTCCTTAATTGCCAACTAGGACGCCCTGACCAACCAGTTGGGTCAGTTTTAATATGTTGGCGTTTGAGCCGTTCAAATTGGTCACATCAAAAATAATCATTGGCTTTCCCGAAAAGCGATGCTTCATCACACTGATGTAGAGAGTGACATAGCTTATACGGACCCAGCTGAGAACAGATCAAGTCGCTTGAAGTGGAGAACTAGAAACATCGTATAATTATATGATATGCACGTTCTGATCGCAATTGATCGGTATAGAGCTGAGTGCCGCCGTATTTTAGCAGTTCAAAAATCCAACTATGAATGCATTATTATTGAGATCGAGACACGACTAAAACGATTTTTCTTTTGAAACACGGTTCAGTTTTGACAAAGTTATAGGTTCGGAAAGATTTTACAAAGTTATAGGTTCGGAAAATTTTGACATTGTTATAGGTTCGGAAAGATTTGACATGAATTTCGAAAAAAAAAACATTTCCACCAATGAATGCAGTATTATTAACATTTCCAACTATGAATGCAGTATAAAAGTTTTCGCATGAAAATCGAAAAAGAAAAACATATCCAACTATAAATGCAGTATTATTATTGAGATCAAGCAACGACTAAAACGCCTTTCCATTTGAAAATCGAAATAGTTATAGGTTCGGAAAGTTTTTACAAAGTTATAGTTTCGGAAAGTTTTTACGAAGTTATAGGTACGGATAAATTTGGCATAGTTATAGGTTCGGAAAATTTTGACATGAATTTCGAAAGAAAAAAAAATACATTTCCAACTATGAATGGAGTATTATTATTGTGATCGAGCAACAACTAAAACGCCTTTCATTATGAAAATCGGTTCAGTTTCGACAAAGTTATAGGTTCGGAAAGTTTTTACAAAGTTATAGTTTCGGAAAGTTTTTACGAAGTTATAGGTACGGATAAATTTGGCATAGTTATAGGTTCGGAAAGTTTTGAAATGAATTTCGAAAAAAAAAATAATACATTTCCAACTATGAATGCAGTATTATTATTGAGATCGAGCAACAACTAAAACGCCTTTCATTATGAAAATCGGTTCTGTTTTGACAAAGTTATAGGTTCGAAAAGCTTTGACATGAACTTCGAAAAAAAAAAAACATTTCCAACTATGAATGTAGTATAATTATTGAGCCACGACTAAAAAGTTGTAGGTTCGGAAAGTTTTGGCATGAATTTCGAAGAAGAAAAACATTTCCAACTATAAACGCAGTATTATTATTATTGTTTTGTAGGTAATCCCCGTAATGTATATTGTATATCGATGTACTGGATAAACTGAATACCCCTCCACTGTTAAAAAAAAAGTCCCAGCCCTTTGGTTAAGCTCGTCTCCCCCCTTCTTCGTTGTGCTCGTTTATCGCTTTCTTCCATTATCATTGTCTTAAGTGACGAGCGCGCTCTATATCACTTCAAATAAAAATAAGCTTATATATTAAAGTATCCTTTGATGTGTTAGGGTATGGCCGTGGCATAGCTGTATGAATTTTTGCTTCAGCAACGGTAGAGCCGATATCAAACCCTCGCAATGAAAAATCTTTTTTCTTGTTTTTTCTTTTTTTTTAATTTTATTCGTTTTTTAAAATATTTTTTGTAAATATTATATGTATTAATCATACATCTATTTAATTTTAAAAGAAAATAATTTGTGTGTATAATACAATGGACTGCTGCAGATGGCCTAGGCCCCGTCATTGTGTATATGCATGCGTGTGCTCTATCGCTTCATCGCAGCCCTATGGTTAAGCTCGTCTCGTCGATTCTTCTTTATGTCTTGTGTTTGGTTATAGTTCTGGGCCTGCCTCAATATTTAAATTCGTTCGACTTTGTGTATCAATGAGAATGTAATACAGATAGAGTGGAAACAAGAGTACCCCTCCACTGTTAAAAAAAAATCGTAGACGTACGCTTAAGCTCGTCTCCCCCTTCTTCTTTGTGCTCGTTTATCGCTTGTTTGCTTACAACAATGAGAATGTAATACAGATAGAGTGGAAACAAGAGTACCCCTCCTTTTAACAGAAGGGAATAAACCAATGAGAATGTAATACAGATAGAGTGGAAACAAGAGTACCCCTCTTTTTAACAGAAGGGAATAAACCTGTGGTTAAGCTCGTGGGGAAAATTTCCCTGTTCTACTCGTTGTGAAGTGGTCGGCCATCATTCTTTTTCGATATTGCTTTGTCGCGAAGAGTGCGATGCGTGAGACAACGATTAGATGTTGCCTTACTTCATTGCTCTTGTTGTTGTCGCAGAACTTGAGTTTCTAAATTTTTGACTTTTAGTTCAATCTGCTTGCCAATGCCTTAGATCGAGGGTATTATGGGAGGGTAGTACAGACTTTGTAAGGACTTTGTGCAATTGTATGGCAAAACGTGAGATATTTAAATATGACTTCCAAAATATATATGCGTATGTATATATTGGGAATTAGGTAGATCATTAATAACTTATTGAACAGGTTTAAAATGAATAAATACTAAGTTAACACTAACCATAAAATAAACGCATTTTCCATTCAGATAATTAACATGAAATGTCCGTGTATTAAAAATATATATTAATAATTTCATAGAGCTTAATTGCATTTTTTAATAAAGGGTATTAAAATACATTAATCAGTTTGTGCGTTCCAGCAACGACAACCATCACGTGTTGTTGTTGTTCGTATTTTTGCGTTTTGCCTATTGCCGCTGGGCGCACAGAAATGCATACACAAAAAGACGGCGCGAGGCCACATACAGCAGGCCGTCTGCAGACTTTTGCCAATTCCCGTTAGAATTGTTCATATGCATACACAAAAAGACGGACGAATTCGATATTGAGGCAGGTCCAGAACTATAACCAAACACAAGACATAAAGAAGAATCGACGAGACGAGCTTAACCATAGGGCTGCGATTAAGCGATAGAGCACACACATGCATACACACAATGACGGGGCCTAGGCCATCCGCAGCAGGTCATTTGCAGACTTTTTGGTGTCGACAGAACAAATTTGTATAATGCAAACAAATTATTGCTTCTAATGAAATAAATGAATGATTAATAAATATAATATATACATAAAATATATATATATATTAATTTATATTATTAATAATTTAAATTTTAATAACTTATTTTTATTGTTTTAAATATTTTGCTTAAATAGAATAAAAAATAGTAATTTTATATTTCTACGTATTATATAACAATTTCATCACACCCAAGTCACAAAGTATTCATAACTATAAGAGTTCATGCTTCGAAATATGTGTTGAGCTATTGAGCTTTTTCAATAGCTATAAACTTTTCACAATAACTAAAAACGCACGAAATTTGCATTAATATAAATATAGTTTATTTGCCTTCGTGGCCAAACTTAAAACGAGTTAGAAATGTTAAATGTTAATAATAAGCTCCGAAAGGAACTTATTATCTACCGAAATGCAGCTGCTGTTGCTGTTGAAATCAACACAAACACCTTTCGCGATCAAAAAACGACTGACTAGATGCCGAATTGCAGCGGCTGTTGCTCCCCATCGGGGAGTCTTCCTCTCTTTCCCTCTCATATGCAAAACAAAGTTATTGTAATTACGTTAAACTTGCTCTTATGCTGTTACGCAGAGCATAACTTATCATACGGTTAAATATTTAAGAGCGAAACTAATTTAGTGGTTGTTTGGTGAGGATACATGCGTAACCAAACATTCTCCCCGCGTTGAAAGACACGGGCTTTCAACAGCATCCTCCTTAGGAAGCGCACACAACTTGCGCACAGCTCTCTTTATCATTCCAGTTGACGTTTTGAGAACAGCTACTCGGGAAACGCCGTCGGCACCACCAACAAGCTCGACCACACGAGCCAGCGGCCATTTAAGGGGATGCTGCGCATCGAAATCCAGATTCGAGTGCTTTAGACGGCCACCAACACGAAGAAGTCCAAACTCATCGATGAATGGGTTAAGCGAGGCAATAGAGCTGGATGATGCGATCGTCCGTCCGTCTTGAAGAGCCCTATACTCATCACTCAGATTCGCCTTCTGGATGCTCCGCAAGAGTAGCTGAGTGCCCTTGTGTATCCAATCTACTGATAGACTGGGATGCCTGATGCGATTTCGAAATTTATATATATATCCGAAGACACGACGCAGGTTATGAAAGGAATTTGCAAACTTGCATCCTAAGCTGACATCCAAGCATCTAGCAACTAGCACCTTTTGCCGCAGCTCAGGAAGCGTACGGGCCGGTAAACATGATGCGGGCCAGTCGCACTCTCCTTTTGTTAAGAAATCGGGACCATGAGACCACAACGATGATTCTAAAAGGTCGCTGGGAAGCGCTCCTCTAGAAAGAATGTCTGCCGGGTTGCATTCCGTCGGTACGTAGCGCCATTCCATTCCTGTCGTTAGCTCCTGTATTAAAGATATGCGATTAGCTGTGAACGTTTGGAAACGTGAAGGCTCATCTCGTATCCAGGATAAAACAACTGCCGAATCCGACCAACAATAGTATCTAGCGTTAAATAAATTCATGTGAGCTACTTCGCGAATAAGTTGAGATAGAAGTGAAGCAGCAGATAATTCCAACTTGGGTACTGTGAGAGTTCGTAAAGGTGCCACTCGAGACTTAGAGCACAACAAATGAGCTATGCGCCGTCCCTCTGTTATGGATACAACGTAAATGCATCCACCGTAAGCCTCAATGCTCGCATCACTAAAACCATGAACTTCGATGATGCCCTTTGGAACAATGACCAGTCGAGGGAGTTTTATTTGCTCTGTGTTGCAAATATCTGCACACAAGTTGTTCCAAGAACAGTGCAAAGAAGCAGGAAGACTCTCATCCCAATCCAATTGCTCTCTCCAAATGTGCTGCAGAAAGATCTTGGCCTTGGCTACCACGGGTCCGATAAGTCCAAGCGGGTCATAGAAACGAGCAATGGTAGACAGCACCGACCGTTTGCTATGCTTTCCAGGAGCTTTCATAGGCGAAAAGTTGAACAGAAGGCAGTCAGAGGCTGGATCCCACGCTAGTCCGAGAGTCTTCGTGATATCCGTGCCATCGTCAAATTTTAGAAAGGTCTCCCTCTCCTCTTCAGGAACCTGTTGAAGCACGCGAGGATCGTTGGAGCACCACTTCCTAAGTTCAAAGTTTCCCTTTCGAAGCAGACTGACTGTTTGCTCCATGATATGAACAACTTCCTCGGCAGAGTCACCTCCAGTGATGAGATCATCTACGTAGAAATCGTTAAGGATCACTTTAGATCCAGCAGGAAATGATCTTCTTTCATCAATAGCTAACTGCTGCATGGAGCGAACCGCCAGAAAGGAAGCTGGCTTTGTGCCATAGGTGACAGTATCCAGCTTGAAAACTTTAATTTCCTGATGAGGCGAATCACGCCACAAGATACATTGCAAATAGGAATCGGGTTCAGCCATCCTAACACACCTATACATTTTGCAAATGTCACCAGTCAGGGCTATTGGGAATGTCCTAAACTGCAACAGTGTAGCGAACAGCTTGCGTTGAATAGTTGGGCCTGCCATAAGGATTTCATTCAGTGAATAACCAGACGAAGACACAACCGAACCATCAAAAAAAACTCTAAGCTTAGTTGTTGAGCTATCTTCCTTGAGAACACAATGATGAGGAAGATAATACTTGCAGCGACTTAGCATGTGCGACTCCACAAGAGACATGTGGTTCAAATCCACATACTCCTTGATAAATGCTGAATATTGTGACTTCAACCCAGGATGACGCTCTAATTTGCGCTCGAGGTTGCAAAAACGACGATATGCTTGTTGATGTGAATCTCCAAGTAGATCCACAGTATGCTTAACTGGAAGGCGAACCGAATATTCGCCAGTGTCCAAACGAGCAAAAGTTTGTTTAAAATGCGCTTCACAATCAAGTTCCTCCTTGGTAGATTCGTTGACTAAACGAGAACACGATTCTACCTCCCAAAACCGACGAACGATTTCATCAAGCCTGTGATCTGGGCTAGGATTTGGCATCGGAACCGAGCTAGTGACCATCAATGAGGCAGGGCTCGCTGAAGAAGTTCCTCCTGTCACTATCCAGCCCAATTGAGTTTTTTGAAGAATAGGCAAACCAGGCGCGATTTTGATTTGACCGACACACAACAATTCAAAAAACAGGCCAGCTCCAATTAACAAATCAATTTTGTGCGCCTTAAAGAAATCTGGATCAGCCAAGCGAATATTTGAGGGTATGTTCCAGAGCTCAGTGCTAATATCGTAGCTAGGCTGATTTCCAGTTATAGACGGAGCTATGAGAACTGAGATGTTGGCAGAGTACGCAGACGCTAGAGATTGAAAACTTATATCGGCTGAATAGCCTTCTGAGGCAACAGTAGACTCCCCCAATCCTGAAATCAAAGTAGGTGAGCGATGCCTTCGCAGCTGGAGGTGCTGAGCTAGACGAGACGTAATAATGTGCACCTGCGAACCAGAATCAAGTAGCGCTCGGCAAGGGACCAAAACTCCAGTACGACTTCTAACGTTGATTACAGCAGTTGCCAAGAGCACCATGTCTTGACTACGATTTTGGGCTACAAGTGTTGCAGAAGGGTTTGCAGCACGCGGATGCGGAGCAACGTTAACTTGAGAGCCGTCAATCTGATTCTCGAAATGCAGAAGCGTATGATGCTTGGACGGTAGCAGGTAGTGGAGCTGCACTCCTTTAACCGATGACCTTTACGCAGGCAATTGATGCAAAGGTTGAGCTTCTTCACCTCTTGTAGACGCAGTTGCGGAGACAGATTTGCAAAACGGGAACAGTTGTAAATAAAGTGGCCAGAGGTCTCACAAAGCACACATTTATTTGTGTTGGAGTGAGTAGCAACAAAGGCCTTTCTACTGGTGTTAACGATTTTACTACTTTTCCCCACCTTAGAGCTAGGCGTATACGTTGCCATAGCGTGTTCCACATTTTCCAACCTTTGACATCGTCGATCCAGAAATGCCATGAACTGCTCACAGGAATAGTATCCATTGGTGCTGTCTCCTCCCAACTGGTCTGCGTTGCCGTGTCCACCTTCTGCAGCAAACTGTGCACAATAATGAAATCCGCAATCTGCTCCACGTTGCCCAGGCTTTGTAGAGCGCGAATGTTGGCGTTAACTGTATCCGAAAGGGCTCGAAGTTTTACTGCTGATGATGACTCGATGCAATCTAAACCCAAAATCTCCGTGACATGAGCTTGGAACATGAGACGCTTGTTGTTAAACCGTTTTTTAAGGAGCTCCAATGCAACTCGATAGTTAGCGCTGCTGATTTCCAACGAAGAAACACTATCTAGAGCTGATCCTTTCAGGCACGATCGCAAGTGCTGAAACTTCTCCACATCCGAAAGTCCGGAGTCCGCATCAATGATTGAAGAGAACATCGCTATGAACTCTGCAAACTTTGTATACCCTCCACTAAACTCGGGCAGCTTGATTTCAGGCAACCGGATTCTGCCTTGAGACAATGTGTGATTGTCACCACATGTATCTTGCCTCAAAGTCGAACACAACGGCGATGATAACTTTCGCTTGTCAATTTCGCCTCGCAAGCCGGTTTCAGCTAATATTGAGAAGTCATCAAAACTTGCACGTAACTCACTCCCGATTTCATCATAATCCAGCTCCTCCAATGAGTCATGCATGCGGTAAAATGCCTGCTGAGCACTTTCCAACGCCTTAAGCCGAACAACCAACTCTTGTTCGCTAAGATGCACAATTTGCTCCGGAGCAAGTACTTTGGCCATCCGTTTTACTTGCTCATCAATAGCCTTGGCTTTGGCTTTGTAAAACGGGGCACCAGGAGACTGAGCGGCAGCAGAATTATGCATTTTTAAATGTTTTTGTAGGAGTGAATCAATTTTCCACTAATGCTTTAACACACACGTTCGACCGATGCAATGTCAATTTGAGGTCAAACTTTATTCACAAGCGCAGCAAAACGAAACAGGAAAAGCAATAACAATGCAGAAACGGCTGCTGCAACTGTTTAAGCAAACGAGATAAGGGCATCGACCGTACCGAAAGTGAGCACAAAACGAACCGTTGATAACGAAGACGATGCAAGAGCGCGAGGGCGAGGTTTATTAACTTTATAATTTAAATAATTTGTGTTTATTTAAACGAACGAATCACGTCGGGGTCACCAAATGTTGAGCTATTGAGCTTTTTCAATAGCTATAAACTTTTCACAATAACTAAAAATGCACGAAATTTGCATTAATATAAATAATATGCCGAATACATACGAGAACACATGAGCAATCGAAACAAAAACTGAATCAAATATGGCCGCGGGACGAGTAGTATAAGCACACAAGTGATAAACGAGCACAAAGAAGAAGGGGGGAGACGAGCTTAACCACAGGGCTGGGACTTTTTTTTTAACAGTGGAGGGGTATTCTTGTTACCACTCTACCCTATTACATTCTCATTGGTCAAAGGTAAATCATGTAAAATGTACTGCGTTGCTCGGCCTAAAATAATTGTATACATTTATGAATTGAGGAGGAGTATGAATTAGGCAATCCCCGTTATGTATATTGTATATCGATGTACTCGATAAACTGTTTAGGCTATCGTTTAAAATAAATCAGTACTCTCCCGAACAACCAATCGTTGTGGATATCTTTTGTTCTTTAGCGCACTCGCCAACAATTATTGAGATCAAACAACGACTAAAACGCCTTTCCTTTTGAAAATCAACAAAGTTATAGGTTCGGAAAGTTTTTACGAAGTTATAGGCTCGGAAAGTTTTGACATGAATTCCAAAAAAAAAATACATTTCCAACTATAAATGCAGCATTATTATTGTGATCGAGCAACAACTAAAACGCCTTTCATTATGAAAATCGGTTCAGTTTCGACAAAGTTATAGGTTTGGAAAGTTTTGACATGAACTTGGAAAAACAAAAAAAAACATTTCCAACTATGAATGCAGTATTATTATTGAGATCAAGCAAACGACTAAAACGCTATTCGTTTTAAAAATCGGTTCAGTTTCGACAAAGTTATATGTTCGGAAAAATTTGACAAAAATATAGGTTCGGAAAGTTTTGACATGAATTTCGAAAAAAAAAATATTTCCAACTATGAATGCAGTATTATTATTGAGATCGAGCCAGGACTAAAACGCTTTTCCTTTTGAAAATTGGTTCAGTTTTGACAAAGTTATAGGTTGACATGAATTTCGAAAAAAAAATAAAAATTCATTTCCAACTATGAATACAGTATAATTATTGAGCCACGACTAAAAAGTTATACGTTCGGAAAGTTTTGGCATGAATTTCGAAAAAGAAAAACATTTCCAACTATAAACGCAGTATTATTATTGAGATAAAATGATCCATGCTCTCTTCGCTTAGCAACGGACGTGTTTTTTGTGCTCCCCGCTTTTGTTTTATTTTTGTGCGTTTTATTTTCCTTAAAAATTTCGCGACTCTGTGCAAATAAATAGTTTTGTGACTTTGGGTTTTATCGGTATTGAAATCCCAAATTGAACAATAATTTAAATACTTTATTTGTATTTATTTGCCAAGTGCCCAAACTCAACCACAATTTTGCAGTCCAAGCTTA
This sequence comes from Scaptomyza reducta, assembly GCA_035044485.1. Classification (NCBI taxonomy): domain Eukaryota; kingdom Metazoa; phylum Arthropoda; class Insecta; order Diptera; family Drosophilidae; genus Scaptomyza; species Scaptomyza reducta. The sequence goes on along the minus strand of JAWNNV010000135.1, from coordinate 12,421 downwards.
CTGCTTATTGTGCTCAGTTCGCTTGTTGCCTGCTTTTATTTTGTTTTTGTATTTTTGCACTTGTGCTCTTCTAGTTTTTTTTCTGTGCGCGCTCTCTGTGCATTAACCCGTTCTGTCACGACCTTTGGCTCTCACGCGCTCTTTTGTGTTGGTGTCGGTCCCGGTTTAGTTTATTCCGTTGTTGTTGCTTTCGGTTGCTGCGCTCGCGCCGGTACGTTTTCTTTGTGTTTTGCTTTTGTGAGTATTTTCAAACGTAATTATACTTTTAACCCTAGGGTGGCCCTAAACCTTTTGAGCAGTATTTACTTATTTGATAACTATTTTTTCATCTTTTATTTAATTAATAAATTTGTTTTGCAAATATAATGTCAGTCTGTTGTTACAAGGGCTTAAATCACTCTCGGGTGCTGATGTATGCCGATGATGTAAAATTATGCATGTCGGCTGCAACTCTTCTGTCTGGTCAAAATCTGCAAAACGACTTAGACAACTTTCAAACTTGGTGCAGAGTAAATTTATTGCATCTCAATTGCAGTAAATGTAAAGTAATGTGTTTTTATAGACGAATGCCCTTTTTTAATACATATATAATAATCAACTTCTTGATCGGATTGGATGGGTTGAAGATTTGGGTGTCTTAATGGACCCAAAGCTTAAGTTTAACAAGCATATATCTTCAATAACAAATCGAGTGCCTTGGGTTTCATAAAGCGCTGGTCGAAGGAATTCGACGACCCCTATATCACTAAAACTCTGTATATGTCTCTTGTATACCCAAATACCGGATTCATCAGGATAGAATAGAATCAGTGCAAAAACAATTCCTGCTCTTTGCACTTCTGGGTCTTAATTGGGACAATAACTTTAACTTACCTTACTACCATAGTAGACTTTTACTAATAAATCTTCCTTCTCTTTCTGATCGTAGAACAATGCTTGGAATAACTTTTTTCCATAAACTAATTAATGGGGAAATTGATTCCTCTGAATTAATAAACCAAATTAGTTTTGCAGTTCTGATCAGAAATACTAGAAATTTCTTACCTATATCTCTTCAAACTTGTTATTCTAATTATGCTATCCATAACCCCTTTCGGATTTTATGTGCTTTATATAACGATCTTTCCCACTTCATACATAGTGCCACTCCTACTTGCTCTCTTAAAAAACTAGTCTTGTGTCACTTGTCTATATGTTCGCGATCTTCGTAACCGTACGCTACGCGGTGCGCCCCTCGGTCGGATGGGCGGGAGGTGGGTCGCTTTGTGCTTGGGTCCGCGCGTTAATAAGCCGGTGCTTGGTATCGTTGGGCCACTTGAATGTACTGCCCGTTAGTACATCTACGTCCAAATAAATAAATAAATATGAGCCATTAACCGATTGCGCAAAAATATCAGCTGCTTTGTTGAGCGAGATACTGCGATATTTGAGCGGCGTAGCTCCAACTGAAGCTGGTTAGCGAATCGAGTGGTGACAAAATTGAGCTGCGATGCTGAATCCAGCAGAGCTCTGCGGGTTACGAAGGTACCAGATCGATTTCGTACAAGTACGATTGCTGTTACGAGTAGCACGTAATCAGTCTCATTTTGTTTGAGGACTCTAGGTGGCGATATGGAGACAAGTGTTGAAGTTTGTAGATGCGTTGTGTCGGGCAACTGAGACGCGGATGAACTTGAATCCATATGTAGCAATGAGTGGTGCTTCTGCTGGCAATGTTTGCAGTGACCAGATTTGCATTGCTGTAGGTCATGCCCTTTGCGAAGGCAGTTAAGGCAGAGGTGCAGCCTTTTAGCTTCTTTATAGCGATTAGCGGGCGCTAAGTGTATAAATCTTGGACATTTTGATAGGACATGCTTAGCAGATTCCCATAGGACAGAAGATTGAGGTACGTTATTCTTGCCCACCTGCTTGCCCGGTGTGTGCGCCACCATGGCAAATTCCAAATTTTCCATCATCCGGCATCTTTTTTCCAAGAATGTGGACATGTCGGTCCATTTCGGCAAACCTTTAAGAGGCACAGTTTCTTCCAACTTCTCATGCGTGGCTTGATCCAATTTGGATGAGACTAGGCGAATCAGCAACCCATCTGAAATTTCTTGATCAGATGCCACTGCGTGCAACGCTCGTAGATGCGAATTCATGCTGTCACTCAATTGACGCAGACTGCTCGCCGAGCCCCTTTAAACACCTGAGAGCCTAAATATGGACCGTACGTGTGCCTGGAAATGCAACAATTTATTATCAAAACGATTTATTAGCAATTCCATGGCTTTGTCATAGTTATCTTGCGTTGGTTCGAAAGCGCGAATCGCTTCCAACGCTGATCCTGTCAGGCATGATCGAAGATGCTGAAACTTCTCCACTTTGGTTAATTCCTCATTTTGTCCTACGACAGTGTTGTACATGGAAATCAGGCCAGTCGATGTATGCTTCGCCGAAACGTGGTAGTTCATATTGCGGCAATCTGGAGAGTCGAGCTGCGCCTCTTGAACTACAACTTGGCTCGTCTGGGTTTTGTCGAATGGTTGTTGAATGGAGCATGGATGTTTTGCGCAGATTGTTGAGTTCGCGAGACAGCTTTGATGACACCTCGCAGCGGAGTTGGTCAAATTGCGGCCTTACGTCAGTGGTCAGCTCTATAAGATTCAGCTTTTCCAGGCTGGACTGTGCAGCATCAAAGCTAGACCGCATTTCGCTGATTAATTCTAATCGAGCCTGCAACTCAGCTTCATCAAAGTGCAGAAGCTGCTCAGCAGTTAAAAACGCGTTTAATGCATTACGTTGCCAAGTCAGTGATGCTGCCTTTGCCTTGTAAAAGTCCAAGTCAGAGGGAGGAGCAGCGTGTAAATTATGCTCGTTTACAGACATTTCAAATTATAGTCACGATTGACTCACGCGATGAGCAATTTTTCCTTACGCGAAAACACTTTCTTGACAGACTGTATGAATGTTTTGGCGAAACAGCTGGCAGGAGAAGTGCAGAATATATCAACGGCAAATATAAGTCACTGACCGCTGCCAACCGCTGCGTTACCGAAAGTTTAAGCGCAGCTTAACCACTAAAGTGTTGAGCGTTTACCGATAAGAGAACGGCTGCTACAAGCGTGCGCGTATGCAAGAATGTGGGCGGGCAGGCGGAGACGAAAAAGAATACACGCGCGTAGTTAAACCGAGATCGAAAATGTTCTAATGTGTGTGTGTGCGTGAGCGTAAACATTAGAGTGCGAGTGCGATTGTGGTCTTTGCATCGAATTATGCAGAAGACGCATAGAATAATTATTAACACAATAGTTTATAATTTTCACCTTTACACTTTAACAACGACACAACACCATGAAAGAATGTAAAATAATCACGTCGGGGTAACCAAATGTTTAGAGGAGGCACTTTTTTGTGTTCACCTATGTTCAAATTGTTTTTAGAAAGTTGTGTGACTATTTTACTAAATGTAAAACACGATAGCTTTACATTATTTTCTTTCAATGGTTTATTCACAATTAACAATTTTGAATAATTAGTTTATGCGTATGCGTTTAACTATGTACAAGTATATTACGAGCGTATGTTTGATTTAACTATATGTGACAATTTTTATGCTAGCGCGCAACCGTAGCAGACGAGAGGTAAAAAGCGATACATAAAGAAGAGATAAAGCTTTGCCAAACAGCCGGACGAAAGCTTATATATGCAATTAGATGCAAACGAATGTGCACAGCAAATATGATAATTAGTGCAGAGTAAATTGTGAACTACTTATGACCTACGTTAGCTTCTGATTATATATTGAGATTAAATTATTAAATTATTGTTTAGCTGCTGCTGCCTCCGACAAAAATGTTTCCAACTATGAAATCAGTATTATTATTGAGATCGAGCCAGGACTAAAACGCTTTTCCTTTTGAAAATCGGTCGAGTTTCGACAAAGTTATAGGTTCGGAAATTTTGACATGAATTTCGAAAAATAATATAATTATTGAGCCACGACTAAAAAGTTATACGTTCGGAAAGTTTTGGAATGAATTTCGAAAAAGAAAAACATTTCCAACTATAAACGCAGTATTATTATTGAGATCAAGCAACGACTAAAACGCCATTCCTTTTGAAAATCGGTTCAGTTTCGACAAAGTTATAGGTTCGGAAAAATTTAACAAAAATATAGGTTCGGAAAGTTTTTACATGAATTTCGAAAAAAAATAATACATTTCCAACTATGAATGCAGTATTAACAAAGTTATAGGTTCGGAAAGTTTTTACAAAGTTATAGGTTCGGAAAAATTTGACATAGTTAAAGGTTTGGAAATTTTTGACATGAGTTTCGAAAAAAATAATAATACATTTCCAACTATGAATATAGTATTATTATTGAGATCGAGACACGACTAAAACGATTTTCCTTTTGAAAATCGTTTCAGTTTCGACAAAGTTAGAGTTTCGGAAGTTTTGACATGAATTTCGAAAAAAAAAAAAATAATTTTCCAACTATGTATGCAGTATAATTATTGGGCCACGACTAAAAAGTTATAGGTTCAGAAAGTTTTGGCATGAATTTCGATAAAGTAAAACATTTCCAACTATAAACGCTGTATTATTATTGAGATCAAGCAACGCCTAAAACGCCATTTCTTTTGAAAATCGGTTCAGTTTCGACAAAGTTATAGGTTCGAAAAAATTTGACAAATATATATAAGTTCGGAAAGTTTTGACATGAATTTCGAAAACGAAATATTTCCAACTATGAATGCAGTATTATTATTGAGATCGAGCCAGGACTAAAACGCTTTTCCTTTTGAAAATCGGTTCAGTTTTGACAAAGTTATAATAGGTTGACATGAATTTCGAAAAAAAAATAAATAAAAATACAATCCAACTATGAATACAGTATAATTATTGAGCCACGACTAAAAAGTTATACGTTCGGAAAGTTTTGGAATGAATTTCGAAAAAGAAAAACCTTTCCAACTATAAACGCAGTATTATTATTGAGATCAAGCAACGACTAAAACGCCATTCCTTTTAAAAGTCGGTTCAGTTTCGACAAAGTTATAGGTTCGGAAAAATTTGACAAAAATATAAGTTCGGAAAGTTTTTACATGAATTTCAAAAAAAAATAATACATTTCCAACTATGAATGCAGTATTAACAAAGTTATAGGTTCGGAAAGTTTTTACAAAGTTATAGGTTCGGAAAAATTTGACATAGTTAAAGGTTTGGAAATTTTTGACATGAGTTTCAAAAAAATAATCATTTCCAACTATGAATACAGTATTATTATTGAGATCGAGACACGACAAAAACGATATTTCCTTTTGAAAATCGGTTTAGTTTCTGACAAAGTTAGAGTTTCGAACTATGAATTTCAGTTTCGACAAAGTTATAGGTTCGAAAAATTTGACAAATTTATAGGTTCGGAAAGTTTTGACATGAATTTCGAAAAAAAAATATTTCCAACTATGAATGCAGTATTATTATTGAGATCGAGACACGACAAAAACGATTTTCCTTTTGAAAATCGGTTTAGTTTTCGACAAAGTTAGAGTTTCGGAAGTTTTGACATGAATTTCGAAAAAAAAAATAATAATTTTCCAACTATGTTCAGTTTCGATCAAAGTTATAGGTTCGAAAAAATTTACAAATATTATAGGTTCGGAAATGTTTTGACATGAATTTCGAAAAAAAATAATATTTCCAACTATGAATGCAGTATTATTATTGAGATCGAGACACGACTAAAACGATTTTCCTTTTGAAAATCGGTTCAGTTTTGACAAAGTTATAAGTTGACATGAATTCGAAAAAAAAATACATTTCCAACTATAAATACAGTTATAATTATTGAGCCACGACTAAAAAGTTATAGGTTCGGAAAGTTTTGGAATGAATTTCGAAAAAGAAAAACATTTCCAACTATAAACGCAGTATTATTATTGAGATCAAGCAACGACTAAAACGCCCTTCCTTTTGAAAATCGGTTCAGGTTCCACAAATGTTATAGGTTCGGAAAATTTGACAAGTTATAGTTGAAAGTTTTGATGAATTTCAAGAAAAAAAAATATTTCCAACTATGAATGCAGTATTATTATTGAGATCGAGCGAGGACTAAAACGCTTTTCCTTTTGAAAATCGGTTCAGTTTTGACAAAGTTATAGGTTCGGAAATTTCATAAAAATATAGGTTGGAAATTTTTGACATGAATTTCGAAAAAAAAAATACATTTCCAACTATGAATACAGTATAATTATTGAGCCACGACTAAAAAGTTATTGGTTCGGAAAGTTTTAAATGAATTTCGAAAAAGAAAAACATTTCCAACTATATTATTGAGATCAAGCAACGACTAAAACGCCATTCATTTTGAAAATCGGTTCAGGTTCGACAAAGTTATAGGTTCGGAAAAATTTGACAAAAATATAGGTTCGGAAAGTTTTGACATGAATTTCGAAAAAAAAAATATTTCCAACTATGAATGCAGTATTATTATTGAGATCGAGCCAGGACTAAAACGCTTTCCTTTTGAAAATTGGTTCAATTTTGACAAAGTTATAGGTTCGGAAAGTTTTTACAAAGTTAAAGGTTCGGAAAAATTTGACAAATAGTTATAGGTTTGGAAATTTTTGACATGAATTTCGAAAAAAAAAAACATTTCCAACTATGAATGCAGTATTATTATTGAGATCGAGAAACGACTAAAACGCTTTTCCTTTTGAAAATCGGTTCAGTTTTGACAAAGTTATAGGTTGACATGAATTTCGAAAAAAAAAAAATACAAATTTTCCAACTATGAATACAGTATAATTATTGAGCCACGACTAAAAAGTTATAGGTTCGGAAAGTTTTGGCATGAATTTCGAAAAAGTAAAACATTTCCAACTATAAACGCAGTATTATTATTGAGATCAAGCAACGACTAAAACGCCATTCCTTTTGAAAATCGGTTCAGTTTCGACAAAGTTATAGGTTCGGAAATTTTTATATAATAGAAAAGTTTGACAAAATTATAGGTTCGGAAAGTTTTGACATGAATTTCGAAAAAATAAAACATTTCCAACTATGAATACAGTATTATTATTGAGATCGAGCCAGACTAAAACGATTTTCCTTTTGAAAATCGGTTCAGTTTTGACAAAAGTTATAGGTTCGGAAATTTTGACATGAATTTCGAAAAAAAAATAAATACATTTCCAACTATGAATGCAGTATAATTATTAGCCACGACTAAAAAGTTATAGGTTCGGAAAGTTTTGGCATGAATTTCGAAAAAGAAAAACATTTCCAACTATAAACGCAGTATTATTATTGAGATCAAGAAACGACTAAAACGCTTTTCCTTTTGAAAATCGGTTCAGTTTCGACAAAGTTATAGGTTCGGAAAAATTTAACAAAAATATAGGTTCGGAAAGTTTTGACATGAATTTCGAAAAAAAATAATATATTTCCAACTATGAATGCAGTATAATTATTGAAGCCACGACTAAAAAGTTATAGGTTCGGAAAGTTTTGGCATGAATTTCGAAAAAGAAAACATTTCCAACTATAAACGCAGTATTATTATTGAGATCAAGCAACGACTAAAACGCCATTTCTTTTGAAAATCGGTTCAGTTTCGACAAAGTTATAGGTTCGAAAAAATTTGACAAATATATAGGTTCGGAAAGTTTTGACATGAATTTCGAAAAAAAAAATAATAATTTCCAACTATGAATGCAGTATTATTATTGAGATCGAGCCAGGACTAAAACAATTTTCCTTTTGAAAATCGGTTCAGTTTTGACAAAGTTATAGGTTGACATGAATTTCGAAAAAAAAAATAAAATTTCCAACTATGAATACAGTATAATTATTGAGCCACGACTAAAAAGTTATAGGTTCGGAAAGTTTTGGCATGAATTTCGAAAAAGAAAAACATTTCCAACTATAAACGCAGTATTATTATTGAGATCAAGCAACGACTAAAACGCCATTCCTTTTGAAAATCGGTTCAGTTCGACAAAGTTATAGGTTCGGAAAAATTTGACAAAAATATAGGTTCGGAAAGTTTTGACATGAATTTCGAAAAAAAATATAATTTCCAACTATGAATGCAGTATTATTATTGAGATCGAGCCAGGACTAAAACGCTTTTCCTTTTGAAAATTTATGGTTCAGTTTTGACAAAGTTATAGGTTCGGAAATTTTGACATGAATTTCGAAAAAAAATAAAATACATTTCCAACTATGAATACAGTATAATTATTGAGCCACGACTAAAAAGTTATAGGTTCGGAAAGTTTTGGCATGAATTTCGAAAAAGAAAAACATTTCCAACTATAAACGCAGTATTATTATCAAGCAACGACTAAAAAGTTATAGGTTCGGAAAGTTTTGACATGAATTTCGAAAAGAAATAAAACATTTCCAACTATAAACGCAGTATTATTATTGAGATCAAGCGACTAAAACACTTTTCCTTTTGAAAATCGGTTCAGTTTTGACAAAGTTATAGGTTCGAAACATTTGACAAAGTTATAGGTTCGAAAAAATTTAACAAAAATATAGGTTCGGAAAGTTTTGACATGAATTTCGAAAAAAAAAAATAAATTTCCAACTATGAATACAGTATAATTATTGAGCCACGACTAAAAAGTTATACGTTCGGAAAGTTTTGGAATGAATTTCGAAAAAGAAAACATTTCCAACTATAAACGCAGTATTATTATTATGAGACAAGCAACATAAAACGCTATTCCTTTTGAAAATCGGTTCAGTTTCGACAAAGTTATAGGTTCGGAAAAATTTGACAAAAATATAGGTTCGGAAAGTTTTGACATGAATTTCGAAAAAAAATAATACATTTCCAACTATGAATGCAGTATTATTATTGAGATCGAGCCACGACTAAAACGCAGTTTTCCTTTTTGAAAATCGGTTCAGTTTTGACAAAGTTATAGGTTGACATGAATTTCGAAAAAAAAAATAAATACATTTCCAACTATGAACACAGTATAATTATCGGATCAAGTTTTGACATGAATTTCGAAGAAAAACATTCAGACTAAAACGATATTCCTTTTGAAAATCGGTTCAGTTTCGACAAAGTTATAGGTTCGGAAAAATTTAACAAAAATATAGGTTCGGAAAGTTTTTACATGAATTTCGAAAAAAAATAATACATTTCCAACTATGAATGCATTAACAAAGTTATAGGTTTGGAAAGTTTTTACAAAGTTAAGTCTGTTCGGAAAAATTTGACATAGTTAAAGGTTCGGAAATTTTTGACATGAATTTCGAAAAAAATAATAATACATTTCCAACTATGAATGCAGTATTATTATTGAGACGAAGCACGACTAAAACGATTTTCCTTTCGAAAATGTACGACATTTCCAACTATAAACGCATTATTGACATGAATTATTGAGATCAAGCAACAACTAAAACGCCATTTCCTTTTGAAAATCGGTTCAGTTTCGACAAAGTTATAGGGTCGAAAAAATTTGACAAATATATAGGTTCGGAAAGTTTTGACATGAATTTCGAAAAAGAAATATATTTCCAACTATGAATGCAGTATTATTATTGAGATCGAGCCACGACTAAAACGATTTTCCTTTTGAAAATCGGTTCAGTTTTGACAAAGTTATAGGTTGACATGAATTTCGAAAAAAAAATAAAATACATTTCCAACTATGAATACAGTATAATTATTGAGCCACGACTAAAAAGTTATAGGTTCGGAAAGTTTTGGCATGAATTTCGAAAAAGAAAAACATTTCCAACTATAAACGCAGTATTATTATTGAGATCAAGCAACAGTATTATTATTGAGATCGAGCCAGGACTAAAACGCTTTTCCTTTTGAAAATCGGTTCAGTTTTGACAAAGTTATAGGTTTTGCGGAAATTTTGACATGAAATTTCGAAAAAAAAAAAATACATTTCACAAACTATGAATACAGTATAATTATTGAGCCACGACTAAAAAGTTATAGGTTCGGAAAGTTTTGGATGAATTTCGAAAAAGAAAAACATTTCCAACTAATATTATTGAGATCAAGCAACGACTAAAACGCTATTCCTTTTGAAAATCGGTTCAGTTTTGACAAAGTTATAGGTTGACATGAATTTCGAAAAAAAAAATAAAAAAAATCATTTCCAACTATGAATACAGTATAATTATTGAGCCACGACTAAAAAGTTATAGGTTCGGAAAGTTTTGGCATGAATTTCGAAAAAGAAAAACATTTCCAACTATAAACGCAGTATTATTATTGAGATCAAGCAACGACTAAAACGATTTTCCTTTTGAAAATCGGTTCAGTTTCGACAAAGTTATAGGTTGACATGAATTTCGAAAAAAAATAATAATTTCCAACTATGAATGCAGTATAATTATTGGCACGACTAAAAAGTTATAGGTTCGAGAAAGTTTTGACATGAATTTCGAAAAAAATAATAATACATTTCCAACTATGAATACAGTATAATTATTGAGCCACGACTAAAAAGTTATAGGTTCAGAAAGTTTTGGCATGAATTTCGAAAAAGAAAAACATTTCCAACTATAAACGCAGTATTATTATTGAGATCAAGCAACGACTAAAACGCCATTCCTTTTGAAAATCGGTTCAGTTTCGACAAAGTTATAGGTTCGGAAAATTTAACCAAAATATAGGTTCGGAAAGTTTTGACATGAATTTCGAAAAAAAATAATACATTTCAAACTATGAATGCAGTATTATTATTGAGATCGAGCCAGAACTAAAACGCTTTTCCTCTTTGAAAATCGGTTCAGTTTTGACAAAGTTATAGGTTCGGAAATTTTGACATGAATTTCGAAAAATAAATAAAATACATTTCCAACTATGAATACAGTATAATTATTGAGCCACGACTAAAAAGTTATAGGTTCGGAAAGTTTTGGCATGAATTTCGAAAAAGAAAAACATTTCCAACTATAAACGCAGTATTATTATTGAGATCAAGCATCGACTAAAACGATTTTCCTTTTGAAAATCGGTTCAGTTTTGACAAAGTTATAGGTTGAAATGAATTTCGAAAAAAAAAATAAAATATTTTTCCAACTATGTATGCAGTATAATTATTGGGGACAACTAAAAAGTTATAGGTTCGGAAAGTTTTGGCATGAATTTCGAAAAAGAAAAACATTTCCAACTATAAACGCAGTATTATTATTGAGATCAAGCAACGACTAAAACGATTTTCCTTTTGAAAATCGGTTCAGTTTCGACAAAGTTATAGGTTCGGAAATATTTCACAAAAATATAGGTTCGGAAAGTTTTGACATGAATTTCGAAAAAAAAAATAATATATTCCAACTATAAATGCAGTATTATTATTGAGATCAAGACAGCGACTAAAACGCTTTTCCTTTTGAAAATCGGTTCAGTTTTGACAAAGTTATAGGTTCGAAAAAATTTCACAAATATATAGGTTGAAATTTTACATGAATTTCAAAAAAAAAATACATTTCCAACTATGAATGCAGTATTATTATTGAGATCGAGACACGACTAAAACAATTTTCCTTTTGAAAATCGGTTCAGTTTTGACAAAGTTATAGGTTGACATGAATTTCGAAAAAAAAATAATACATTTCCAACTATGAATACAGTATTATTATTGACAGCCACGACTAAAAAGTTATAGGTTCGGAAAGTTTTGACATGAATTTCGAAAAAAAAAAATACATTTCCAACTATGAATACAGTATAATTATTGAGCCACGACTAAAAAGTTATAGGTTCGGAAAGTTTTGGAATGAATTTCGAAAAAGAAAAACATTTCCAACTATAAACGCAGTATTATTATTGAGATCAAGCAACAACTAAAACGCCATTCCTTTTGAAAATCGGTTCAGTTTCGACAAAGTTATAGGTTCGGAAAATTTGACAAATATATAGGTTCGGAAAATTTTGACATGAATTTCGAAAAAAAAATGAAATATTTCCAACTATGAATGCAGTATTATTATTGAGATCGAGCCACGACTAAAACGCTTTTCCTTTTGAAAATCGGTTCAGTTTTGACAAAGTTATAGGTTCGGAAATTTTGACATGAATTTCGAAAAAAAAAAACATTTCCAACTATGAATACAATATAATTATTGAGCCACGACTAAAAAGTTATAGGTTCGGAAAGTTTTAAAATGAATTTCGAAAAAGAAAAACATTTCCAACTATATTATTGAGATCAAGCAACGACTAAAACGCCATTCATTTTGAAAATCGGTTTAGGTTCGACAAAGTTATAGGTTCGGAAAAATTTGACAAAAATATAGTTCGGAAATTTTGACATGAATTTCGAAAAAAAAAAATATTTCCAACTATGAATGCAGTATTATTATTGAGATCGAGACACGACTAAAACGATTTTCCTTTTGAAAATTGGTTCAATTTTGACAAAGTTATAGGTTCGGAAAATTTTTA